>JAAVUB010000280.1:0-10168 GCA_014898885.1 Fusarium lyarnte (nom. inval.)
ATAAAGTAAGGTTGTTCTATATAGAAATTAGCCTTAATTTCTTATAGGTATATAAAACTTTCAATATATATAAGTCTATCAGATAAGGCAGCAAAAAGAGTCTATTACTTTATAGTACTAAACACTTGACCGCCAACATAATTAACAAGCTCTTTAACAGGTGGCAGATACTCCAAATCACCCCCAAAGCTGATTCCCTTCTTTAAAAGTTTACGATAATTTTTGCCTGGGCTTACTTTGCCGAGGACATACTCCCTTCTGGTCTCGACGCGCGAAGGAACAGGGATACTTCGCCCGACTACAGCCTCCATCCCTTGCCAGGCAAATGTGATAGCTTCCTTGGCATCTGACGGGATACCAGCCTCGTCAAGCATGGTGATTCTCGTGTCAGGGAAGGCGTTCTGCATATACTCTGTGATGTTGGGGTTTCGCGCTCCGCCGCCGCACATGTATATTTCTGCTAACGGACCGTACTGGGTTGGCATGTATCGCTTGTAGTGTTGCACAATAGCCTGAGCCGTAATACGCGTGATGGTTGCCACAATATCATTTGGAGACATTCCCTTCTCGAGCCCACGATCGATTAAGTTGTGTGCAATCGTATCTCTGAAGACTTCCCTACCCGTCGTCTTGGGCGGATCAAGAGCAAAGTAGGGATGAGTTTGCAGGAACTCGTCAACCATCTGCTGGTCTACCTCTCCAGCTCGACCCATTTCACCGTCCTTGTCGTACTCTTTCTCACCATCTGTAAAGAATCGCACCGCCGCATCGATAAAAACATTGCCAGGTCCAGTATCAAAGTCAAAGAACTCAGTGTTCAATGCACCATCGACATCAGGCGGGATGAAACAAACATTTGCAATGCCGCCAATGTTTTGACAGGCTCGAAACTTGGTGGGGTGGTGAAGAAGCAGAGAGTCGAAGAAGCCGATGAGAGGAGCTCCCTGACGACCAGCGGCCTGATCCGAGACACGGAAATCAGTAACCGTAGTAATTCCAGTTCTAGAAGCAATAAAGCAACCCTCTGCCATTGTCAAGGCAGATCTTGTTTGCCCCTCCTCTGGGATACTGAGCAACCAGATGGTCTGGCCATGAGAGCCGATGGCATCAATGGATGACAGTGGAATACCATGTTTCTGTGAGAATTGCATAACAGCATCTGAGAATGTCTCGCCAAGTAGGACATTGACCTCCGATAGTTCCTCGGGTGTGGTATTGTTGTGGAGGATCATGCGCATCACCCTTTTCTTGATGGTCTGTTCAAGAGGGATCTCGTCGTACTTCAAGAGCTCGAGATGCACCGGTGCATTTGGTGAGGCTTGTCGAAAGCGACACAAGGCGCAATCAATACCATCCATGGATGTGCCAGAGTTTAAGCCCAATACGGTAATGTCCAGAGGCGCGTGAGCGTCTAGGAGAAGACCTTCGGTAGATCCCATGGTAAAGATTCTGTAATATGAACGAAAATAATTGTGAGAAACTGCTCGACAACATATAGTTTGAAAGTAGAAGGCAAGGCTATTTATCCCATCTTTTAATGTCTGAGCCACCTCGAGAATCTGGGGCAGTTCCGGGAGAGGTGGTTTCGCCTCTCATACCTCGTCTAAGCGGTTAAAAGCTTAAAGTGTTGAATGGTTAAGCGGGCCTTTCGCTCATGTCTTGAGGGCCACGCGTTTAAGCGTTTAAGCGTTTAAGCGTACCAGACGCCACTCGGTTCTCGCCACTAACAGTCGTCACCCCGCAAAATTTGTGATTTGACCTGGGGAATCACGGGGAATTAGCTTCAAGGTTAGTCACTTGAAACGTTTCGTTGGTTCTTAGACAACCCCTTCTTTGATCATGCTGCGAAGGATATATATCTGGTCGATTCCACTTCATGCCTGGGACTCAGGACACTGTTCATCAATCATCCCATCAGTACCGCAAAAATTCCGACGTCCGAGCTACTGCATTCGACACTATGATCAACTTTCACGTCTGGAGGCACGTGCCTGGCAAGGCGTTGTTGTTTCTTATTAACCTTGTCGCTTCAACAGCCTTGATCTTTGAAGGTGAGTTAGCCACAATTATTGTTGAGATGAACCAACTAACATAACATAGGGTTTAACCAGGGTGTGCTGGGGACTGTGAGCGAGACACCTGGCTTCATCGATATGGCTGGCATTGGCTCCAATGGAGTTGTAACCAACTCAACCAAACAAGGTGGTCTTGCAGCAGCTTATTACTTTGGAGGCATGTGGGGTTGTTTTACAGGTGGTTAGTCAATTAGACATGCCTTGAAGAAGTCGGGATCATACTAATGACGGCGGTTATAGGATGGGTTGGGGACAAGGTTGGCCGCAAACGCGGTGTCTTAGTCGGGACGCTCTGCGGTATTCTCGGTGCTGCTCTCATGGCGGGCAGTATTAACTCCAACATGTTCCTCTGCGCTCGAATTATCGCTGGTCTAGGGATTGGCTTTCTTAATGCCATCGTACCTCCTTGGGTTAGCGAATTGTCCGAAGCCCATGATCGTGGCTCTAGCTTCTCTCTGGTATTTGTTTCCAACTATCTAGGCATCGCCATCGCATACTGGCTCAATTTTGGTCTTCGCAACACCAACACGGAGTTCCGTTGGCGCTTTCCGCTCGCCTGGATGGCCATTCCTCTTATAATTGTGGACATTGCTCTCCCATTCCTGCCCGAGTCTCCTAGGTGTGTTTCTGTCATAACTGAACCTTGAAGGACTTGTATACTGACAAGACTAGATGGCTCATTGCAAACGGGAGGAGAGAAGAGGCTGTCGATATCCTCTGCAAGCTTCGAGGCGACCTGACTCAAGACACACCCAAAATAGTTACGGAGCTTGCGCAAATTGACTCAATTGTCGAAGCCACCCATAACCGTCGAAATGACCTCCTCAACATAGCACTCGGCGGTCGATATTCCGGCAGCCTCCATCTTGGAAGGCGAGCAGTCATGGGCTTTGCACTTCAGTGGATCCAGCAATGGACCGGCATATTGGCTATTGCTGCTTGGGCCGGCACCCTGTTCAACCTGGCTGGTTTTGATACGCACAAATCTATCTGGTTGGCTGGACTTGCCAACACTTTTGGCATTCCGGGAACTGTAGCGGCGTCTTTTGTGATCGATCGAATTGGTCGTATCAGATCCTTGATGGTTTCTTTCGTCACTCAAGGTATCGCACTGTTCCTTGTTGCTGCCTTTATCAAGACCTCCCAAGACGTGGCTGCTACAGATTCTGAGAAGTCTCAACAGCTTGGTACTGCCGCGGCATCATTTGTCTTCGTCTATATCTGGTAAGGCAAATTGCTAAAACTGTAGTTATTTTTGCTAACTTGATTCAGGTTCTTCACCATGTTCAACATCATTCCATGCTGGATCTATGGAACTGAAATCTGGCCCCAGGAGATTCGCGCCAAAGGTTACAGCTTCACAATCTTCGGTTGGGCATGTGGCTGTGGCATGACTCAATTCGTCATTCCCATCATGCTTCAGAGGCTCGGCTGGGCTACCTATATTTTTTTCGGGGCCATGAATGTCGTTGCTATTCCTCTTGTGTGGTTCTTCTTCCCCGAAGTATCTAAAAAGTCCCTCGAGGAGATTAACCTCTTGTTCACGAGCAACAGTCTCCTCGTGTCTAAGAACATGGAGGAATATGAGAGGCGCTTGGCTGATGCAGGCGGAGACGTCGCAGTAGCATCGAGACAGTTGCTTGATGAGGTCGACGGTTATGTTCAGCAGGTTCATGGCACTGAGAAGGATTTGGAGAACTGCGGAAATGGTACGATTGAGCAGCAAGATGTTATTGATGGTTAGCCTGTTGATATGCGAGATTTCACCTCGTAGCTGAAAACTCTTTAACACAAAAATATCAATTCAAGTTGAAGTTCCACGTCAGGTCTCCAAGAAGCTCTCCATTTTCTGGAAACGTCCAGTCCAATGCACCATCTGGGATGATCTCCTGATAGCTTTGGGCTACTCGGCTGTCCAGTGCCGATTCTTCCATCATGCCTTCAGATGCTGTCAGGACTGCGGCTGATGGGTCAATCTGTCGCTGTCTAGTCATGTACTCATCAATTCGAGAAACTTGTGATCGGAGCTTCTCGCTCGCACTTGTGCTGTGGTGGATGACCTCCAGGTTCTCTAACAGCAGCGCCATTGAGAGCATTACTCCCCGTACACGAGTATAGTCGGCCTCGCTGAGCGGCTCTTCCAACACATTACCTAAAATCGATCCAATTCCTCCAAGATGGTGCAGGAGCGGGGTGCTGATAGAAAGCAGATAAGCAATCGGTATAGAGACAAATGCTTCGACGACTTCGCTGGCGATCTGGCAACGCTGTTCGATACTGGTTCCGCTAGCAGCGAAGAGGACAATACGCAGTAGCTGAAAGGTGGCAGTGATATTCGCGGCCTGGAACCCAAAACGATCTTTCTTGACGTTAAAGACCATTTGCGGCGTTTCTTTGAAGCAATCCGGCAAGTTGAGGTACATTTGAAAGACGCTCTCGCGAACTGATGCTTTGGCAGCAGTAAAGTCCTCCTCAAACATCCCTACCAAGAACGAATTTGTGGTTTGTCGCCTTCGGTAACCTCGAAGCCGCGTCAAGGCATGTTCGAGGACGCGATACAAGTCTGTGATGAAATTCCACCCTGATAGCCAGCAATCCGCTCGCCCTGCAAAAGACTGACTGTCTTTTCCAGGTGTTGGATCTCGTGCTGTTATTCCGTTATCGTCGATCATGTCATCGTCAACTTCTGTTGGATAGGCTACGCAAGATTGGCACTCGCTACATCGAATGATGCCACCCCAAACCACTGCCGTGTAGATGTCGAGTGTATACATAGACCAAAACTAAAAAGCATTGTTAGCTTACTTGTCGCAGGAACGATGATTGGGCATGCCGGACCAGTCTTCTCCTCTCCTCTCGTTCCACGACGTCAATATTGCGTGGCCAATTGGCCTCATTATGTAATCCATCCATCGCCACCAGAGAGTGATACGAGCCAAGATGGTGGTGCATGTCGCGCGTCTTTCCATTTTGAATAGCTGCAATGGCAAGAATTGCATGCGCTCGAAGGATGTGTATGTTTGACTCTGTCGCGAGCTCCAGGAGCTGTTTCTTGGCCTCATCGTAGAAGAATTCTGGTTGTATCTTACATAGTGACTCGAGGTCCCATTTGGGGTTCGTTACTGACCCGTCTCGTATGCGACCACTGACCAGGGCACAAAGAGCCATCGTGACAGAAAAGATGGATTTCTCGCTTGTGTACTCGGCTCGAGAGACTCTTCTAACGAACGTCGGCTGGTGAAAGAACGGGAATATTGGGTAAACAACCTCGAAATAGATCTCAATTAGGTCCATGATGCTGGCTTGGCTGGCAATATGTGGTGCCTTCCATTGATTGTCGTGAACAGAGACGGCTCGCGGGCTCGGTACGCATCTCACATCATGGGATGGATGGCTACTTTCTTGGGCCGGTCCAGCATTCGCAGCCTCAAGAGGCGGATGCGCAGCGACTTCTGCGTAGTTCTTATGGTCTGTTGAGTCTTCGCGAGGCTTTGTCCCGCGTCGTCGAGGTGTTCGATGATAGGTGCATTCTTGTGCAAAGTCTTTGCAGTTTTGACATCCCTGGTTGTCGCCTGAGGGCCGGCATCTGATGCTGCGTTGATGGCAGTAGTCGCACGCTTGTGTAATGCGCCTACGCTTAATTTTTGACTTCTTGGAGGCTTTATTGCCATTTGCCATGGTGCTCTATCAATTGATATACAGAGGCAAAATAATCTGTTGTCAATAGTTAGAATCTTAAGGCAAAGTCAGGTTAACTAAAATCATGAGGTCATGTGATAGAAAGTGCTAAGCTTATTTCAGTGTTACATTACAATAAGCGAGCGAGACAGATAAGTAAGCGAGACAGTATATACTTAAGTATTTTAAATATATTCTTTATATTATTCTTAAAGCCTTAAGTTAAATTAATTTATAGTTTTTCTATTGAGTTAATAAGCTTATTAATCGAGCTATTTACTACCTTTAGTAAGTGCCTTAGTGTTAAATTGACTTATTGCTAGTAAAAGAACTTCACGGCTTGTTGATTCTTGGAGATTCCGCAATGTTGCTTGTAGTCTTCATGGACTTGTGTAGACTGTAGCTACTTTATTAGAGAATGCAGGTTAGACTTTTACCATATTATGTAACGGAAGATGCGATGCTTTTCGCTGAGTCTACAATCACTTGCGGAATCACATGTGATACTTCATCCACAATGTCTTACCCAGTTACCCTAAGCAGTTAGTCTGGCCACCTGAGCCAAATTTCTTTATCTCATGATACCATCTCATGATCAGTCTAGCTGCATGGAAACTAAAAAGCACACTCTATCCGTTGGGATATATACAGGAATTACAACGCTGTTTACACAAAGTATTCCAGCTTATTTGATGTATATTATACCTCCTATATATTCCCAAGCACAAGTTGGAATGGTGATCAACCAATATCATCAGCCATTTATTGTAGCGACATCATGTGGTCCGATCCTAGCATGAGTTCGTGACTTCTGCGAAAGAGAATAGTAGAACATACCGAAGAGTCTGTGACCTAAAATGTAACCATGTGGCTGAACTAATGCATAATATGCGAGAGTGATGCTTCGATGATCGGTGTTGCCAATAGCGAGCGCATGCAACCACTAGCAACTAAGAACAAATATATAATCTCATCGTTTTTCTTCTATTGTGAGATGCCTCCATGTGACTGCCCTCCACTGCTTCATAAAACAAAACAGACAAGCTCAGGACCTTCTATAACGATCGATCGTCACCACGATGGGTGAAGGCGGAACACTTGCACTCGTCAACGGTACACCATACAAATGGATCCGAACAAATCAGAGCAGCTATCAGATGAACTCTTGGAACCTCCCTGAATGGCTCGAGCCAGGTAGATGCCCAAGTTGAAAAAACATACAAGGAAC
The DNA here is from genome assembly GCA_014898885.1 of Fusarium lyarnte (nom. inval.). Taxonomy (NCBI): domain Eukaryota; kingdom Fungi; phylum Ascomycota; class Sordariomycetes; order Hypocreales; family Nectriaceae; genus Fusarium; species Fusarium lyarnte (nom. inval.). Next base: position 6,982 of record JAAVUB010000280.1, read on the forward strand.
GACTAACCGTAGCACAGGCACTGTAACAAGCAATTACGTTGAGTTCAAGCAAGGCCTGTTCGTAGAGCGCTCAGACACCAGAGGTATCACTGCATATACCTTGCAAGGAACAGAGTGCTCGTTTCGCATCCATGTCTCCGATGCTCCATCCAGAATCTGGGTGGAGCTTGTATCGTTAGAAGCAGTTAACAACCGAAGGGGTTCATCGATAAAGCTAGGGTGGCGACATGATGGCATTGTAAGCTTCATACTTTCGGGAAAGCAAGGCAGCTTCCACACGACCAATCCTCCTGTCGGTTGGATGCACCAAAATCTTACCACTTTAGGACCTCGACCACTGTCGCAAATTTGCATGCTTGGCAGCCATGACTCGGGCATGTCTTTTGTATCCCACAGTGACATACCAAGCGGGCTGATCGACGACTACGTGCTTTGCCAGGCCACTCCGGTTCACGGACAGCTTGCGTACGGCGCTCGTTACTTCGATATTCGTCCTCAAATCTCTGGTGGTGGTTTCTGGACGGGTCACTACACGGGTAAGATTGGAGCCCGCGGGGAGTCACTGGCCAGCATCATCTCTAGTGTTAATTCGTTCCTATCGCAATACCCAGAGCTGGTAATTCTTAATTTCTCACACACCCTCCAGACCGATGTCGGAGGTGATTGGAGGACATTCAATGATAATGAGTGGCGCAGACTTCTGGGCGAGTTGCTGAAGCTTGAGAACCGATATGTGGTGCAAGAAGAGAAGAAGGCGCAAGATCTAAGCCTCATTCCACTTCAGGATTTTATCGGCAACGGGCGTGGAGCGGTCGTCTGCGTCATGGAAAATGAAGGTCTTGATATGAGAGACTTCAAGAACAAGGGGTTCTACAAGCCTTCACAGCTCAATATTTACAACCAATATTCTAACACGGACGACGCAGTAGTCATGGTCAGGGATCAAATCAACAAAATGAAGGGACACATGCCTACTAAAGACAAACAACTCTTCCTGCTGTCCTGGACGCTGACACAGCAAGCCCCATCCTGGAACGGTAACCTTGTGGACTTTGCTACCAAGGTGGTCGCATTCCTGAAACCAATTCGAGTATTGGCATATACCTGCAACAAGGAACTGGTGACACGTTTACTCCCTGTGGTTAGCAATACTTCGTTTCCTAATGTTGTCTACATCGATTATGTTGACAACTCAGACTATACTGCTCTTGTGGTGGCGGTTAACGATAAAGTATTTAACAATTGAGGACAGCATATATACATGCATGTACTATTTTTCTTACATGTCCATAATCAGTTACATGAAAGGATGAAGTGCTATTTGTAACTCACAATCTTACGAGGAGAAGGATCATATAATCATTGAATGATGCCCACAAGATTGATGCATTGTACTTGGGCAGATATCCCTGAATTTAGCTAGTGGGAGCCTTGTAATAATTGAGAGGATAATTCATATCCTTTTTAAACTTTCCAACTCTTGGCTCTAGTTGTTATAAAGTTCTACTTGTCAACATCCTTGTCAATGATAAAGACAGGGCCAATCTTTGCACAGTCCTCTTATGATGACGGTCACAGTTGCAACCAGGCCAAGTACCATCAAGACGCTAATATGACACCGTTCCAGCGCCGATCGGTTGAGCTTCCAGATTAAGAACATTGGCATGATTGCTAAAGCCAAGTCGCCAAATAAAGCAACTCCCTGGAAGACGAGTCAGAATCATGCAACGAGGGCAAATGTCGTGGTTGATAGCTTACCAATAGTCGTGTAGCCGCATATCCAGATCTGCCGTGCACTCAAGCACCGTGCATCTGGAACCTGTTCCCAGTAAGCATTGATTGGCCGACACTGGGTGACCTGGAGGATTTCAGTGCTAATAATGCACGCAGCTTGGATACCAATCGTGCGCCAGATTATTGCGCGCCAGGCCTTGGTTGACACGAACTTTAACAGTAGAAACCCGACCGAGATCCTGGCGAGTGCGGACACAAACGTTGACAGTAAGATAGCCACATAAATATATCAAAGAGTCTTAGCGCCTTGCTCCGGAGATACATCATAGCTGCAACAGCCTAGCCCAGAAGTTACACTTGCAATGAAGAGCGAGTAGATAATGGCTTCGATAATCTATACTTAAGTCAGTCTTGTCTCTTTATCCAGATTGTCTTGTACCTATAACAGCGACGGGGATGGTGTAGTCTGAGGCATCTAATTTGTATACCAGGGTTACGTGAGTGTAGATCCTCACTGAGAAGACAAGGATGCCAACAATGAGAAAGGGCGTGACAATACCTAGAGCCCACGGTCCAAGCGAGCTATGCGGCAGATGAGCATTCGACTCCATTACTGGCAAGACTAAAACCAGTTCAGTCAAGTCTCGAGGATCAGGAAGAAGGGTTGCTCTCTTGCACGCTTCTGAGGGTAATTACACGGGTATTGGTGTTGTTTGAGAGCGGGCTTTAGGCTAATGGTAGGACGGCTTGGGAACCCGCATTAGTACCAGCCTTCGTCAGCATGTCACAGGGCCCCATCGCAGGTACTAATGTCAGCCACGCCGTAGCGCAGCGACATGCCGCATCCCAATGACTTAAGGGCGCGAAATCATGAGGCGCACGGTCTCCACGCCTGGGTATAGGACGGACAGGGCAACATTAGTTGCTATTATTATTATTATTATTATGAGGTTTTCTGTTCCAATCTTCAGATAACAGCAACATGAGTAATCAAGCCTCATCAAGTTGAGAAATGGCCAAACAAGCACCCTGTCGGAAAGACAGATCATGAGCCAAAATTAAGATTAAAAGGCGTTAAGGCTGGGATTATGATTCGGTCGGATTTAAGCGAGGGTTCAGTTAACAGGGACTTAAATGGCCCTGAGCTAGGATTGGATGATGTGTGGCGTTGCTGGACTGTTGGGAAAGAGCAGTATGACGAAAGTTCCGGGTCAGGACGGATACAGGGGCACATGTCCGGTTAGGTTCCCTATCCTTACATCCACGACGAAGCCAGCCAGGGAGACACAGTCTAGACAGTATGCCAGCGCATTCCGGGGGGACGGGTCATGGTCCGAGGACCAGGCTTTTGGTAAAGAGCTACAGGGCTCAAGGGTATCAAGAAGCGTCGAAAATGCGACTTTTTAGGTATTTTTTGCCACGGTAGGCAATTCCTAATTGGACAGTTAAAAAA
>JAAVUB010000281.1:0-22961 GCA_014898885.1 Fusarium lyarnte (nom. inval.)
ATCCATACTCTTACACGGCCAGGCTCTATTGGTTTGGACCTGTCCTGATTCAGAGTAAATGCAGCACGACTGTTGTCCTTACTCGTGCCTTGGCCACCACCAGATTTATACTTACACTTCTAGTCTACGTAGACTACTTATTTGCCCTCAAAACTCGTTTGACTTTAAGGATAGGAACATAGACTTCGTCTTCCGCTTCTGCCTCCGCCTTCGCCCCTCCTACTCATACTCAAACCCCCCGAGCTGCCCGGGCAGCTCGCCTTCAAGACGTCGTCCTCAAAGAAGAGAAAGCTCTTGCGAAGCGATCTACCTCTAGACTCGATTGATTCGTCGTCGCCCTCTCCTGACTCAGTCCTACCCTCTTGCGAAGTCGACGACGATCCCGCTCTCTCCTTCTCCGCCTCCGTGGCCTCCAACTCCAACTCGAACTCGTTCCTCCGGGCCGACTCACAACCCGCCTCGAGCCTCCCCCCGCGTCTCCAGCATCAGACAAATTCTTTCGTCTCGGCCGATTACGCTTCATCCGCTGCCTCGAGCCCCTGTGCATCTGCCTACGCCGATCTTTCCATTGAGAGTGATCGTGGCGGCGACGAGACTGGCCCGGTCCCGAATTTGGCTTTGGCCAGAAGCCAGTCTCCCTTGCGTCTTTCTCACCGGGCTATCATGAATGGCGATGCCGACCTGCCCCAACGTTCCTCATCGCCTTTGAAACGACGTGCTTCCAGTATGGATCCCGAAAACGATGCGGGTAGGGCTTGCGATGTCGACATGGGTACATCACAAGCCAATGAATCTATCGAGGGAGCCTTACAGCTGGCCCCCGAATCGCTGCCTCGTGATATGAGCGTTGAAACGCCCGAGCCTGCGGCAAACTCGGCCACTAATGCTTTTCCTGCGCAGCGTAAGGCTCGCCATCTTTCCAATTTGCAAGTACCACAATCCGTCGCTAATTCTGGTCTTATAGCAATTCCTTCGCTGCAAGAACAGATCAAGATCATAGAGACTCTCTTAAAAGCCTATCAGGAGGCGCAAGTGAAGGAAGGAGACAAGGCCTATCTCGTCTCCAACACCTGGGTTCAAAAAGCACTTTCATTGCGTGGCGGTCCCAAGGACAGCAAGGAGGGGGATTCCACATCGGACCTTCTCGGCCCTGTTGACAACTCGGATATCATTGAAGAAGTCGTTACAGAACCTACCGGTAAAGAATACATTCGTCTAAAGCAAGGAACTAACGAGAATGAATTCACACTCTTCCCCGAGGATGCTTGGAAGATGGTTGTCGACTGGTATGGTGTCAAGAACGGTCAAGAAGCCATTATTCGTGCTGCTATCAACACTGCTGAACCCGGCGAAGAGCCTGTCATTCAATTCGAGTTCCACCCCCCAGCTTTTACCGTTCACCGTTTATGGTCTGAAATTAGCCCGCTTCCCATCGAGCAGTCCCTCAAGGCCAAAAACCCTCCTCCTTACAAGTTCGTCAGAAGTCGCAAATACCATGCACAAACATTTGTCAAGGAGATTAAGACAGCCACCGGTGTACCGCTAGAGCGCAAAATTCGCTTGTTCATGGTACCTCAAGTCCAGCAGGTTTCTGGCCCCTCGGAGCCCTCACGAGCCCTCACGCCTCCGGATTCCCCAGGTCGAACAGACAACGGAGCTAGCTCTACAGATACATGGTCGAAACTTCTCCTCGACAATGTTTCGTTTTCTCAAGTCCGTGATCAAAGGGTCAAATGTAAGCTGGAAGACAGGACTATTGACCCCAAATTCAACGGCAGTTCAAGCTTGACCATGTTCGATCTCGTGACAGATCAAACTCTGGTCATCGATGAGGCCATCGACTCCTTCTGGGTTAGCAACTACACAGGGAAAACTCCTCCAAATGGATTGGCCATTCCCACCAGAAGTGGTCTGGCCTCTTCTAATGCGAGCGGTCGAAGCAGTCCCGCCCCCGGTGGCCCATTAACACGCGGCCGAACGGGAAAGAAGTCAGGTCGGAGCATTGGCGTTGTTGGTTTGCAGAACTTAGGAAATACATGTTATATGAACTCTGCACTTCAGTGCGTACGAAGCGTTGAGGAGTTGACCAAGTACTTCTTGACCAATGAGTATCTTGATGAGGTCAATAAGACTAACCTCCTGGGATACAACGGGAAAGTTGCTATTACCTATGGAAATCTTCTGAAGGAGATATATACGGAGGGCAGGGGCTCTGTGACTCCTCGAGATTTCAAGAATACGATCGGCCGATGTCGGTCGACTTTCTCTGGATATGGGCAGCAGGATTCGCAAGAATTCCTTGGATTTCTCTTGGATGCTCTTCAGGAAGACCTGAGCCGAGTGAAGAAGAAGCCTTATATCGAGAAGCCTGACTCCACCGACGACATGATCAACAATCCGGAAGCTATCAAGGAAATGGCAGACAAGGTCTGGGACATAACGCGCCTCCGGGACGACTCAGTCATTGCCGACCTCTTCACTGGTTTGTATAAGTCAACACTCAAATGTCCTGAGTGTGGCAAGATCAGCATCACGTTCGATCCTTTCAATAATCTGACCCTTCCTATTCCTGTCGAGGACGTATGGATGGCCAAGGTCAAATTCTTGCCCCTCAATGATGTGCCGGTCATGTTTGAGGTCGAACTGCCCAAGCACAGCGCTATTGAACAGCTCAAGCAGTTCCTCTCCGCCCGGACAGGTGTACCTGTGGGGCGATTGATAGGAGGAGAAGAGTACAAAGATCGTTTCTTCAAGATTTACGACAACAACCTAGATGTCAGCGAAGAAATCGCGAAAAATGATCTCGCAACCTTCCACGAGCTGGATGCTGTCCCTACCAACTGGCCACATAAAGCAAACAAACCGCGCTCCATGCTGGATATCGACACTCCTCTCGAAGCTCCCTGGGATGACCCGCGGTATGAGAGGATAGTGGTACCTGTATTTCACCGCATCCCATCGAACTATGGTCGTGCTCGGGATGGTGTGGCTCCCCCAAGCTTCATCTGCTTCACCAAGGAGGAAGCTTCCGACATTGACCTCATTCGACGCAAGATTCTTGAGAAGATCTCGAACTTCTCAACTTGGTCCAAGCTCAGGAACAGCCCAGAGGAGAACTCTGATAACGCTGACGGAGAGGTGGTTGCTTCGGATGCCGACTCATCTGGCGATAGTAAGGTTGTTGCCAACTCGGTTGAAGGTGAGGATGACATTGTAGATGTGCATATGAAGGACACCAGCGAGGCTCTCCCCCATCAGCCACAGATTCTGAAGCGATTCAACAAGAGCCGACCCAAGTTTATCGACCCTGATAGCTTCCTTGAACCTCAATTACAAAACCTTTTCGACCTATGCTACTTCACAGACAAAGCCTACTCTGGCGATGTGCCAACAGGCTGGTCTAACGTCGATCACCACCAATTACTCCCTAGGTTGTCGGATCGCATCCCTCAGCCGTCGCCCGAGGATGACGATACCGCCAGTCGCGACGACGAAAGCAGCACGCCTTCTAATGAAGATGCAAGCAGCAACGACGAGAGTATCAAGGCGGAGACGACACAAACTAGAATGGTGGAAGAGTCCAGTGAGGAAGAAGTTCAAGAAGCTCCACGAGTAGGTCTTTCCATTAGTCTATATAACAGTCCCAGCGCTAATACGAAACAGAAATTCAATGGACGTCCCTCAAAGGTAAAAGGACGCAAGGTCAAGGGCCAGAAATTCAACAAGAAAGCCAACAAGCGCCGAGAACGTATGCAGAACAAGAAACATAAGGCAGCTTCTGTCAAGCCCCAGCCTCAACCTCCTGCTGTTGCTGATGGCGGGCCTCTGATTCGTCTGGGCGAAGGCATTGTCGTAGACTGGAACGAGGATGCTTGGGAGAAAGTGTTTGGTGGCGCTGCAAAGATCCCCTCGGACGAACAAGGAGCTCCAACATTTATTGATCTAGAAACGCTCACGGACCATGCCCTCAAGATTGCTCAGCGAAGAAGACACCATCGTCGTACACGAGGCATCAGTCTAGAAGAATGTCTGGATGAGTTTGAGAGAGCCGAAGTCCTCTCCGAGCAAGATATGTGGTATTGCCCCCGCTGCAAAGAGCATCGGCGAGCCAGCAAGAAGTTCGACCTGTGGAAATCGCCAGATATTCTTGTCGCGCATCTGAAGCGCTTTAGCAACTCTGGATGGCGCCGCGACAAGTTGGACGTCATGGTTGACTTCCCTATCGAGGGTCTCGACCTCACTTCCAGAGTGATCCAAAAAGAGGATGGTAAGGATGAGATTTATGATTTGATTGCCGTTGATGATCATTACGGAGGTCTCGGTGGAGGTCATTACACCGCCTACGCAAAGAACTTTGTTGATGGACGATGGTACAACTACAATGGTGAGTTGCTATATCGCTCTGGGCCCCCACCCATGGCTTCAAGACGCTGACAAGCCCTACAGATTCATCTGCAAGCCCTGTGTCTGACCCTTCGACATGCATCACATCAGCTGCATACCTATTATTTTACCGTCGCCGCTCGAGTACCCCTTTAGGCGGATCGCGGTTCGGAGTCATCTCTGAGAAATACAAGAACAGCGAAGAAAACTCTGAAGAAGAAGAAGAAGAAGAAGGCGAGGTGGGGGAAGGTCAGCGTCTCGGCGAGGGTTCCTCCCTGAATGGGTTGTCGAGCGCTGGGATCGGAGCCGCAGCAACTCGCCATCTCGGCGGTCATGGTTCGGATAGAATCACGGTCACCTCTTTAGCTGGACCAGACGACGACGAAGATCTCCCACCCTACGATGGAGCTAAGCGAATAGAGAGCATCCACAGTACCGTCGAGGACGAAGGTGTAGATATCAATGGAAGCTACCAGCGCCTGGATAACAAGTCACTCAGCCTCGTCCAGGGTTGGAACTTCGAGGGTCTGGGCGATAGCGGTGCCGAAGACTCTACAGGTGCCGACATTGGTTCTGATGATGTCCAGCTAGATTCTTCAGCTGATGAGCGTGGCCTCAGCCAGTTTGATGATCACGACACAATCATGACAGGACAGGACCCCGCTGAGGGCGAATCTGAGCCTGCCGCTCCTCAACCGACGATTCTTACAGACACCCATAAGTCTACATGGGACCGCAAGGATGTGATCGATGTGCAAACAGCGGCAGGGAGCGACAAGGATTTGAACGTGGCCGAGATCCATCTTGAAAATGAGAAGGGAATCAAGGCCGAGTAGGACGGCTATCCAAAGTCGGGCAACAAGCGGCCCAAAGTCATGATGACATATGGTAGACGAGATACGAGAAAACGGCTAAAAGTGCATGAGATGACCCGGGACGATCCAACTTGTGAAGGGCATGCTGACGTTGATGGGGGAGATGCAGATAGAAAGAGGTGGCGAGAGAAATAGATGGTACATACGCCGCAAATCTCGCATAGGGTTGAAGGGTAGAAAACGGCGTTGGGTTTTATTTTGCATCGAGCATGTTCGGTTGAACGGACTTGACGAAGTCAAAACAGAGGATGTCCTGTCTATACATGTGCAATTCAAGCAGTAGTCATAAATGATAGACACTCTTACTCTGTCTCACATGGCTGGCGATACACAATTTGATTTGCTTCACTGACCTCGCCAGCTTCAGGGCTTTCTCGGAAGAAGGGCGCAAGGTACTAATGAGGCGCATAATCTCTGTTCCAAATTTCACTGTATAAGATACCCTTAAATATTTCAGTGTCGCCAAACGTTTAAAAGTTTCCGAAACCCCTGTCCCCTGAAACCAGGGCTCACGAGAGACGCAAAGTATAACATTTTGCAAGCACGGTTAACATCGCCAATTATCTTTCGGTTGCAGGAGCATAACGCGAGCATGAATACGTAATCTGTAGCTTGTCAGTCAAGGCTGGATCATTGTATCTCGACGCCAGGGCAGAATGGCATCAACAAGGTTTCCCCAGCTCGTGGACCCTGGTTCTTGAGCATCCACCTCAGCACGCTTGATGTATTTGGGACTGAGCACGTGGAAGAGGAAGAAATTGCGAGACGTTAAGCCCCGCGTTTCAGGAAATCAAGTTCGATTGGAAAGCATCGCAGTTGAAGATTATCTTCTCAAGGAAGCAGGAAACACCATACGGAGGAGCATGTACGTATTCGAGATACCAGATGAGAAGTCACTTACCCAACTGATTAGATACAGTTAGTTCGCAGCAGTGGTGCGGCGTATGGGACAAACCCTAGACCTGCTCTTTCAAGTTCGGGGTAAGTCCTCGATAAGCAAGCAACCTACCCACCAAATGGGATCCCGCCGGGCGATGCCCTTCCTCACTTTACGCTCCACTTGGCTGACTGGGTTTGACAGCCAGCACAGCGGCCGCTGGATTGAGGGCGTTTGATTTGTTCTCACTATGCCTCCTGGGGGTTGACAACTAAAGAATGGCTTGATGGTTGACACGAGTGACGAAATAGAAGTAGATAATTGCTTCGCGATCAACATCTCAAAATCCATCGAGTTCTCCACAGGGTTCAGCTCGACAAGCTTGAGGAGTCCCAAGCTTCAGCCAGCCACCGCGTTAAAGATTTGAGCCTCTACAAGATGTATTTTGACCTATTGAGAGGCACTATCACTGGTCAGATGATGTTTGGCAAGAGGTCACCATACACCGGGGCTGAGACCTGATAGCATACAGACATATGGCTGGCGATAGTGAGCCCACCAACATTGAGAAATTGAAGGTTGGGTATCGCAGAATGGCAAGATAAGATCCAACATATCCACTACGTAGCCCATATCCTTTGTGATAAAAGAAATATGTAATTCCTTCACACGCAACGCAATATTGTTGATCATGTCAGCTAAACAGGACACCGAATAACCTATACTACGGGCTTCCAGAGACTCCATGGCGACCGCGATAGGGCCCCAGCCATCCATTCTTTAGTTGGAGAGTAGAAAAGTCGAACGGAAAACGGCTCCAGGGCGTCTTTAGGGACCAGCCAGGACCCCTCCGCCGTCTCGGTGATTCTGTGGGGTGACTGACTTCAAAGTCTGAGAAACAGGCCGCCGGCCCAGCAGGCGTGGGTTCTAGCCTCGGTTGGGGATTCTGGGGTGGATATAGATTTGGAGAAGTGAGTCTTCCTCATCTTGAGGCTCGATGTGGAGTTTTTGTAATATGTACCAGCAGATCGAGCCTTTGAAATGCGTCATGTGTGGGAGAGCCTTGACAGATCCAAAGCTAGGTACCTTAGCCAGCAACCAGATCGTATGAGGAGTCTGTGGCTGCCTTGTGGTCCATGATCGGTATGGAAAGGCTTGATAGGCAGTGTGCGTATCGTGCAAAGAGATGGAAGCCGAGTACTCCATCATTCCCTAGACGGACTACAGGTTACAGTTATCTGGCAGCCAGCTGGAGCGATGAATGGCCAGTCCATGTGCCGTTGCCCTGAAGGTCTTGGCTTCTTTCGAGCCAATTGAGGAAACCATCTGCTCAAGTATGTGTGCGTCGATGAAAGGAATTCTTGCGGCATCAATCTATTGTTTCATATCATTCATTGGAGCGAACCGGGGAGTTTGGATGTCGGTAGACGTTGTTGGAAGTTCTACTTCATCCCATACCTAAAGCGTAGCTGTTGCGTACCTCGTCTCTCAGTAGCTTCACTTAGAGGCGGGGAGAGTTTCGAGCCGGTGTGGTGCGGGGCAGCGAGCCTATGGCCTATGGCGAAAGCGACAGGTGATGGAATGGGGCAATGGAGATGGGGAATGAACGAGCAAGACAAGAAGAGTTGAGAAGAATGAAGGCGGATGAAGTTGGCGTTGCTGATGAGAATCGATAGGGTCTCGGAAAGATAAGAGGCTCTGGTGACGAGATCTGGATCTCAGATCTGTTCCGTCAAATCACGTCATATTGGTTCGTTCGTTTGTGTCAACCAAAAGGGATAGTACATAAGTTGACTTGAACGTGGAGTTGACTAATAGATGTTGTGAATGTAGATAGGTGCCTTACCTATAGATGATCCTAGCAGTCCAAGGTAGAATTCATCAATCAATTACACTGTATTCAAGAAGATTCAGACCGTGCGGGAATCTTGTGGTTCTCACGCCAAAGAGTGTGTCTTTCCCATTCTCCAGCTTGGTGAGGAAAACAAGAGCTTTTATCGGATGTGATACGGCAGACTCAGCATGACGAAAAACGATTCCGCTGGGCTACTGTTGTAATGACATTGCATCTCACTTGGCTGAGTAATGAGCTGCCCTGCCTTTTCGCAATAATGCCTGTGCCGTTGGCTACCAACCAGGTGGATAGCAAAAAAAAAATAGGGACTTATTCAGACCAGCAGAATAAGCGACATAAATATTTGGTCATCTACATAGGTCTTTACTACGTCCAACTGGTCGTTTATTTCTGACTAGACGCATAGGCATCCCGGCTTTTTTGTAACCCACCTGCCTACCCACCATCATACGAAGCTCGATTGATTAATCACCAAGTGTCGGGGTTAACAAGGACAATAGCGCACGTGCTATGTCGAATACACTGTACCCAAAACTGTACTTCCTTCCAGAATGATTCTTAGGTGGTTCCCCTTCACGTTGCAGCCCACCACGCACCCCTGTTCAGTAAGTATGGGGCGGGTGACCCCATTCTAGATTCTCGAAGACTGCCAGAAGAATTCAAAGCAAGCCGCTTGGACCCTCTGTTGTCAACCCTGTTGGCTGACACTGCAGGCACGACGTAATTGGTTGCCACCAAGACAAGGGGCCCTTGGTCCTGACCTAGCGAGTGGAGCACCAGGGGGGTTCTGCACTCAATCCTTAGCCTCTCTAGGCTCTGGCCCATCTGGCCTTGGTGCCTCGCGTCGCGTTGCAAGCACGTTAAGGCACCTCCGGCTCCCATGCCTGCAAGCCTGTAAGGTAGCGACGATCCTCGACCAGATCCAAGAACATCATCCAACCTCACTCACGATGGGCCACTTCGGACCTTGATGCAGGCGGCACAGCAGAACACAGTAACCCTACGGCGGCCTATAATGAACGTTACCTATGTCTGACCTTTCCTAGGTACACTCGACCATGCTGTCGTGTCGTCTCTGCTGACCAGTCGCTCGCCACTGTAAATCACTAAAAACATGGCCTCAGAATCCACTCCACGCGGAACCTAAGTCTGCGTCCTCTCCGCCAGCCCAGACGGCACTTCCGTAAACTCCGATGCCTCTTAGGCCTCCTCTACAAGTAGGCAAGCAGGCACGGTACTCTTTGCTGTTGTATATTTGATCGCTTGCGTTGATTAGGGGCAATTCTTTAGACTTGACCATAATGCATACTGTCATCGAATGAAGCAATTGACTTAGTACCCTGGGCAGTTTAAGTAGGTACTCACTCAGCTTGTGTTCACAAACAATCGGGGGCCAAATGATGCTGCACATTCCCACTATGAATCTACCAAAATCTATTACATATTGCGAGATCTGTGTCATCAAGCTTAACTGTACCCCTCCTCTATCTTTATTAGGAGTTCTACTTTGTGCGCTTTTCATACCTACCAGGTAAGGTAAGCAAGAACATCTTGACCCCCCCTATTCATGTTTCAAACAGAGCACTCATTTCCACCTTCCTTTGTTCGCATATAGTTTTCCTTCCTTTTTTCTTCACCATCTACCTAAGGTACGTTGGTGCCTTAGAAAAAACTTAGGTTCCTATTCTTGAGCAGCACTATATCCATACCTCGTAGCAGCCCTATAGGTGGTCTCCTAAAACGATTCACAGGTAAGTAGGTAGCCACGGTTCTAAAAAGTGATTACTGGGTATGGAACAAGATCGGGTTTGAACTCCTTACCCCCTGGCTCTGAGACGTCCCCTAGCACTCACATTCCTTTCCCTCCAGTTTTTCTCAGAACAGAGTGACCTTTACCCTGATGCCTCTGTACTGAGTCCGTCTCACCTGAACCAATTCGACTCTTGAACTTGGCCCTCGATCTGGTCGCTTCTGACTCGCCGTTTGAGCACTTCTTCTCCACGTCTTTCGTGCTTCTTCTCCTTCTCGGCAAATCGTTCCACTAAGGTGGTTGTCAATCTATTCGAGTAATTCGACTGCCGGCGCCAGGCTTGGTTCCCGCCTCTGTTTCTGCTTGTTAAGGTTGTCTTTTGGTTCTTGGCTTCGCCTGCCCTGTCTTCGCAACTCACGCTCCACCTGTGAGCCCAAAAGGTACCGGCCGATGGGCTCGAGAGGTTAGAACTCTGTTGCGTCACATTTTGGTTCAATTCGACCTAGTCGAGTCCAGGCTTCAATCCGGACGGACATTCACCCTTTCTCTGCCTTTTATCTGGTCTTTCCTCACCCCAGTATCAGGACTTCCATTGGCAGTGAATATCTCTCTCGCCTCATCCTTTCCAATTTCTCTCTGGTTGTTACATCGCACTATCACACTGCCTGTGTTGTGCGTTGGTGTGCTGCCACCGGACTTGGACTTGCGCTACTGTACACTGCAATCGTTCCTCCTCCGCTTCCAGCCACGCTCGCAGATCTTCTCCTTCCTCCCCCGGACCCGGTTACCGCGACTGTCGGTGCCCTTGCCCTGTCTTTGGGTCTTCCCTTATCCTTCCCTAGTCCTTCCATTCTCCGACCAGGGTCAGACACCTTCTGCTTGCCGCTAAGCAGGTCTCGTACTTGCTGTACATACAGCAGGCAGGTCGTACCTTGAACCAAGACTGGTCAGCTAAAGCCTGGGCTGATACCCTCGTTCATTGCCCTGACACCATCCATTGTTCCAGCACACGCGTGCTCTGTTCTGGTTCTGCTTGTAGTGTTGGTTGTGCTGTACTGTATTGTCCAGTCCAGTTCGTCCGTCCGTACTTTCCTTCTCACTACCTGTGAATCCAACCCTCAATCCGACGTCCTTCCTTACCTCTTTTCCTTCTTCTTTTCATCCCCTGGCCCTTCCTATTCCTTGGTGGCTCTTTCCATCTTCGCCCAATCCGAGTCCAGTTTCCGAGTCCTCTTGTCCCCTCCATTTACAATCCATCGCGCTTCTCCCTCCTGCGCCATCGTTTTTCAAATCCCTCTTGTCTTCTTTTTCGCATCGCCCGCATTTACCACGCCTTTCGCGACATCCTCCTCCTGCTTACCAGCTAATATCCGCCCCTCGTCTTTCAGCCTCGACTGAATTTTCTAATTGTACGAACCCTGTCGCCAACCGACTGCTCCCGCCCGCCGCGACGCCAGTCTGACAGCCTGTCCGACCCTCCCAGCAGAAAACACCAATCGTCTGTACCACCGAACTAGGTTCATTGAATCAATTCAACTCGACAACGTCGCATACGAACTCCTCGAGACGAATCAGCATCACGGGGCCCCATCTCCCAAGCCGAACACCCCTTGCTCGCCACCAACCCGCATGTCGTGTAGCTATTGAGTCAATTCTCTTGGACTGCTTCGCGACAATTGCGTTTTCAATCACGACCTCGAAATTTAATCCTACCCTGCTCTCAACCAACGTTCGAGGCTCGATCGGCTCATTCTTTGAGATAATTTGGTCTCCGGCATTTCGTGAGGCTATTTGGTTCCGGTAAATCGCTTTATCTTGGTGCAAATACTCAACTGCCCGAAGGGCTACGGTGCTCCAGTCGCGAGACTGGTAGCTCTCCATGAGCACCATGGACCGCGCCGCTTGTCACGTTATCTACGTCAATCGTAATGTCAGCGAAGATGGATTGATTCACAGCACTTCTGGCGACAGCACATCCGATTGGGCAACGGATGAGGCTCGTCACGTCGTACAACCTCTACTAGATGCCTTCGGCAATGGTTTGTTCTTTCGTTATGGCGTCGCCATGAGTCGTTTCCCCAGTCACTAACATATTGTTCAGTTCACGTTTGCGCATCTGGAGGTGCCTGCTTAACAAAACTATTCGAGTTACAAGAGGGCTCAATGCTTGACCTGAAGCCAACCCTGGTTCTCCTTGATACGCCAAACGATGACCCAGTACCTGAAGCGCGAAGAAGGGCATCGTCGCCTTCTCCTTCATGCAGTTCTTCCAACGAAAATGTCGACATCCACACACCCGACGAAGCACTATACGGTCTGGGACTGCTGCAAAAAATCATCACTGAAGCGCATTTGCGCGGTATGTCTAAACTAGTTGTACCGATTCCGGTAATAAGCAATTCCGAGGCAGGTAACCCCACAACCAACGAACAGATGACCGACGGCACGACTGAGCAGAAGCCTTTGCCATTGGGATCGCTTGACACAAATCGTCAACTCATAAGGAGGTGCCTAGATCTGGGGGCAGTCGACGTCATCATTTGTCCAATGAGCACCAAATGTATTACAAGTCTGGAAATCTGCGCCTATCGGGCTCACAGAGATGCCGCCAAGGAACAATCAACCCTGCTGGAAATTAGGCAAGGTCGAAAACGGTCGTGGGTGGGAGTCAACGAAGAGAAGCCCTTCGCATATCTTCGTGAGGCTATGGTATCCGGTCTGATGAAAGGAATATGCCGTTTAGGCACCAGTGACGACCAAATCAACAATGCTCACGTGGCCGTCTCTTCAGAACGGCAATCTGCCATTGCTGAAGCAATAGGAAGTTGGCGCTTCTGCGCTCACTCATTCACCGATGATGAGTTGTTGGTGGCCGCAATGGACATGTTCAGACATGCCTTGGCTATGCCAGAACTTGAGCGATGGCGGATTCATGCAGGTACGTTGTACTATTTTGGGTTGGTGTCGGTTGCCCGCATACTGACTCAGCTTCAGATCAACTAATCAGCTTCCTTGTTGCTTGCCGTGCTGCATACAATAGCTTTGTGCCTTACCACAATTTCCGTCATGTTGTGGATGTACTGCAAGCTACCTTCAATTTCCTGGTACATATCGGTGCTCTGTCGCCGTATCCTTCGGATACCGAATCCCGTCCCATGCCAGAAAAGTCGCCTATGGCTTCTCTCATAACTCCGTTTGAAGCGTTGACGCTCCTCATCACTGCTATTGGGCATGATGTCGGACACCCTGGTGTGAACAACGGTTTTCTTGTGACACTAAATGCTCCCCTAGCACAGTTGTACAACGATCGATCTGTTTTGGAATCGTTCCATTGTGCCGCCTACTCGCAGATTCTTCGACGATACTGGCCCTCTGCCTTCGAAGACACAAAGATGCGTAACCTGATGATCAGTTCTATCTTGGCTACTGATATGGGTTTACATTTTGACTACATGAAGAAACTCGGAGATGTTCAAGAACGACTTCAAGCTAACAATAGCGCCGACGGTTGGAATGGCCGGCAAATTGAAGAGAACAAGTCTCTCGCTTGTTCGTTACTCATCAAATGTGCTGATATTAGCAACGTGGTATGCCTTCCCCTTGTTAATCATCATGGAGTCACCAGCTAAAAACTCAAATCTAGGCACGAAATCACGAAATAGCCTTGAAGTGGACTTACATTCTCTCAGAAGAGTTCTCCCGGCAAGCTTCAATGGAGAGCGAGCTGAGCATCCCTTCGTCACTTATGACACCGCCCAAGCAAGACATGACTTCACTGGCTAAAGGCCAACTCGGCTTTATGAACCTTTTTGCCACCCCTCTATTCCAAGGCGTCGCCGACATCATGCCCGCTATGCAATATACTGTCGACGAGCTTGAGATGAATAAGAGTCTCTTCGAGCTCAAGCTTCAACAAGAGAAAGAAAAGCAACCCCTAGATGATCCAATCAGGAGACGTCTTCTGAAGGAAGGTACATTTTCCCCAAGGACCATGAGCTTTGCTGTACCACAGGAGGAGGAGAAAGAGGAGAAGAGAGATATGGCACCTCTGTTCGAGGCATTGGATCGCGGATCGGACACGACCCCTGTAGGGAACGGTGAACTACCCATGTCACGCTCGGAAAGGGATGACCTATCGCCGGCCGATAGTCAGAGGACAATGGGGCCATCAGCTGCAAACGCTGTAGCTGGGGATCACAGGGGATCTAACGGATCAGCTTCAACATTTGATGCGGTTAGAGAATTGGCCAACAGTGATCCGTTTCAGACGCAAACGAGAAGGGATTCAGCGAAGCAACGATCCAGCGAGACGACAGATGGAAGTGTTTCTGGGGCTTGCTCAGGAGATTGGGCTTCACAAGCAACAAGTGCTACAACAGGCAAGATGCCGATGTCACCAAGCACACGTGGTACGAGTATCGTGAGCGGAGATTCGACTGAACATGCCGTTGGAATTCCTAAGATCAATGTCGACTCTGCAAGTTTGAAAGACAGCTCAGGAACGCTTCGTCAGGATGGCTCACCTATCGATGACGAAACAAGATCCGATGCGAGCACGACAGGTGGAAGTATCGGCAGGGCTGAGGGCAAGTCGCTACGGAAGAAAACAAGCAGGTTCAGGATAAAGGATCTTCCCTTTTTCAGAAGGCACAAAGGCACGAATTCTCCGTCTACTGCAGACATGACTGGATGAGGTATTACAGCACTCATCGGCTAGGGGCGAAAAGATAGGCGTGGTCAAATGATGCTTCAATGATGTGTTCATGAAGCTGGAGAGGCAGCCCAGGGCGTCGTATGAGTTGAGGTGATTCTGGCTGAATATTATGGGTTCTAGAAGTTTTGTTTGGGGGAAGGTGTTGGTCTAAGTTGCTCTAATGATTGCAGTATATACGTGTACAATATCTATGTGTGGACGGATGGGCGGTGCGTCTGCTCAGAAGTCCAAGGAACGGGGGACCAAATCAGCATCTCGAGTCAGAATGCATCTCCAAAGGAAAGGAGAAACGGACTGGGCTACTGGCGTTGGCGCAAGGCAAGGTTGGGACGGTGACGAAAGCAATGTATCAAAATCAAAGAGGACGGTGGGGGCGTGGAAATGGGTTTATTTGGTCGTCTTGGCTTGAGTATATGATATGGCTTGGGTATATGGTATACGGCATAGGATGATGGACGTAGTATTTGGTGTTGAGTATGGCTGCGAGGCTATGATTGCACACAAGCTGTCACATGAGATGAGATATATTATTCAATGATGAAGTACTTCGAAGCCCAAACAAAGTTTCGGTTCTTTATGCTCGTTAACGGATGTGACAAGCCTTGTTTAGCCGGCTTGGAGCCCACGCCTACAAGCGACTTTGCCGAGAGAAGAAGCGTGCAGACCGCTATGTTGGTAGTATATTTCCTGTTCAATGTGATGAGTAATAGATATACTTAACGAGTCGATTTTCATGTGGAAATTGACTTGAGGAGAGGGTGCAGCTAGGCATTACACGACTAAATCCCGAAGACAAAATGGTGAAAGATGATTGCTCAGAAGATCCGAGTCTCCCTAACAACCCCTATTTGCCTGGCCCTTAGGGCGCATATGTGACCTGTTGGCTGGCCGATTCTGCATTTCTAGAACCGTCACGGATCCTCTAGAAGAGCTTCGTTGGAGTTTATGTGGCGTTAGTCTGTGGGTATGAGTGGTGTTCGTGGTGAGACATCAGGTGTGTAGTTGGGCCGGTACATGACATTCTCACCTAGCCGAGCCCCAGGGAGCGACAAAACTCCCGACATGAAATCAGGATGCCAAAATAAACTGGTCTCGAGGCCTGCTAAGGTATACTAATCTTACCTAATTCTTTTCATTACTTAGGATAGAGGTCCTAAGTCTCCTTGCGTCCCCTATCCTGGATATAACGTTTAGGATGAACAGGTTAGCAGCACTTGCGGACTGCTAGTGTACAAAAGAATGTCTTTAGTCAATAAATGATTGGGTTTCATGATGGAAACCTTGATTTTAAATAGCTTTATAAGATGTCTTATATGGGTTGTAGTAGTTGGCAAATTCGAAGTCATGGATGACAGGCCACATCTCAGTTTCCAGCCCCTGCCTGATGCGTTGAAGACTTACATACATAGTAATGCAGCGAAAAGGCACAATTATTTGGTTGATAATCGTCCAATCAGAAGTCATACTGATTATCAACGCCAGCCAGTAGAAACTCCAATACCGATGGCACAGGGAGCAGATTCATGGCCTCGCTCCCATTCCTGTCCATGTCAAGGCCGCTCGAAAAGCTCTCGCCATATGAAAGGCCTTGGTGCACACCGAAGTCGAAATTAAAGCCGTATGCTGGCCCATGTACTGGAGCAGAAGATGGCTGAAGAGTTGATGGAGCATCACCCATGACACTGGGGACACCAAGAGGATCAGGGCGCAGCGAAAACTCGGGAGCGCCCGTACGAGTAGTCTCTTGACTTTGTTGAAAGGTCAGATCTTCAGATGACCCTAGTACATGTCCTCTCTGTCTCTTTTCCCACATAGCCCGTTCCTCAAACAGCCGCAGAAGACTCTTGGCATATATCCAGTACTGTGATATATCTCGGAGAGTGTGGATTAGGGAGTCAAACATGCGGGATGACTTTGCAGCAATGAGAGGATTGGGAGAGTTGAGCTCACTGGCAACGTGCAGCAGGCTGGTGAAAAGAACGTGGACGGAAGGCAACCATAGATTGCATAACGTATTCCTTGCGCGGAGAGATTCGAAGATGGAGTTTATCGCTACGACAGCATCGCCACAGATGCTGTGATCCGCAGCGGAGTGAGGTGAAACCCGGCTCGGATCTTGATGAGGCAGAGGACGGTGGAGAAGGATGAGAAAGTTATGATACGAGAGGTGAAGAGTTGCTTGCCAAGTGTCCAGGTTGGAATGCGAGAGTTGGAGGCTCTGCGGCAGTTGGGTGATGAACTCAGCAAGTTCCTCATCGGCTTCCTTGGTAGCCGCTGTTCTATCGGCTTCTGTGGCTCGTAAGGCTACACGTCGTCTCATGGCCTTGGAGAAGATGATGCACAGTTTTGTATGCTCGATGGCGAAAGTTGGGATGCCATGAGGGATGCCCTGAAAATGACTTTCATCGAGCATCGGGGTGTCCGACTCTTCTAGGTTTCTTGAACATATTAGATGGGGATGGATATAGGAGTTTTCGTACTCACATCGCTTGCGGTCGACCAAACGAAGCCGAAACCATGACGTCAAATTGAAATAGACACCACCAGAGTCGGACCCATTGACGTTTATCTATGGTGTTCAGAGTACTGGAACGGGCGTCCCGGTGCATGCCCATTCCAAAGGCAGTGCGGGCCCCGATTCCGATCCAGTGCCATGAGTTATCAACGATATCTTCGAGGTTGTCACATTGCCATGTTAATAGGAGAGCAACTTGGAGGTACGTCTCGCGGTGCTGTTCGAAGCGGCAGTCAAAGAGCATCTTAGCTCTACGGAAGAAGGTATGTGTGCTGGCCCTACAGTCTTCTCGGGTCGAGGAGAGTACATGGGCGCCGACGAGAAAGATGGCGTTTAACAATGGTAAAGACACCAGTTTCAGAACGTCGGAGCCATTGTAGCTCGTCATGAATTCATCCTCATCGACAATTGGAAACCCTGGATTGACGTGGGCGAAATACGCTGCGACAAGCTCGTCAGCCAAGGTTTTAGGCGGTAACTTTAGAGCTTCTTCAGGGACTGAAGGAACCTTTCTCGCAAGTCTACGCGTCCCAAAGTGCAACACGTCCTTTTGATCCCTTCGTAGAGCTCTGTGACGCACGAGATGGTTGAGATTTGAGAACTCGGTGCCGATAAAGTAGAGGCGTTCAGAACGTGAGATCTCGCCTACTTTTGGTAGGTCTTGACCGATAAAGTCGGCTAGATTGCGAGTCTCACAAGTTTCCTCGTTCTCGGCAGAGTCTTGCATCGTTGAGGGAGAGTCATGTTGATAGTGGCCAGTGCTGGAACTTGGCCGCGCAATCGGATCTATGGTCACTTCCGGCCAGAGGGCTGCCGTTGCTCTGGGTGTTGCAGGAGCTGTGAGGCATTGCGGTTCCTGTTGCTGTCGCTGGTGCTGGTGGTGCTGGTGCTGGTGGTGCCGGTGCTGGTGATGATGATGATGACGACGCTGAGACTGAGGCTGTTGAGAAGAATGACGAGGCTGGAGGGGAACGGGGCTGAGACGAGAATTAGATGCACGAGATGATCTTGTCTTTTTCTTCTCGTATATTGTGCAATTGGGCTTGTTTTGGATCTGGCAGTGAGAGCAGGGTGTGCCCTTTTCAAGGATATCACAACGGACTTTGCGTTGGTGACAAGTTATGCAAGCTCTTCCATCTATTGTTATGCATCAGTTTAAAGTGTGAACACAAGATGATCGGTGATATCCTCAACAGGGTATCATAAACATACTGGTTCGCCGCCTACTGACAGCTGGCTGAGCATTGCCAGTTGGAGCGTGGGCAGTAATATCGCGCCTTTCGGTGGGCATTGCGATCTCGGTAGGTAAGTGACAGGTATTCTACTGTACACCCTTTTCGCCGAGAAGAATACTTCCGATTCGGTTGTTACGAAGTCAAAGTCTGTGGACCCTCAAAGTGCCCTGGGTTACAAATGTCCATGCCAACCTAGAGAAGGTCGATAAGAAGTTAGTGTTCTACGGAAGGGGCGAGAATAAGGTAGATAGGTAAGGCAAGGTAGGTAGTGTGGATCGTACCTGCCTTTATTTCGTTGTCATTGTTAAAAAGAGAAAGCATCGACTCCCAGTCATTGCAGGCACCCCAGGTAGCCAATACCTTACCTACCTACTAGGTAGCACTCTTAAGGTCTTTTAGGTATGAAGGTGTTCTTTCTGTTTAGAGACTTATAATTATATCTCCTTTTTACGGCCTTGTTGTCCTAACTTTGCGGCGCATAGAAGAGCTCTCTGTGCTCAAAGCAAATCGGCCGACCATCCGATCAGATTTCTATAGTACGCCCTTGCCTCGGAGAAAATTATGAACTAACCTAAGTACGGTGTAAAATAACGTAGAGCCACCACAGTGGACAAGCGGCTTTTCATTGGCGTCTCGGAAATGCCACCCAATCATTGTTTACCATTTTCTGCTCGGAAGTTATACCCGTAAGTCTCCATTAGAGATAATATATTGAATCGGCGATGAGAACCAATCGCAGAAGGGTCTGACTTAGACACCATCACCAATAACCATTGCGCCCTTCACACAAACTCGAGTCGAGCAATCACGAAAAACTAATCAGATGACGTGAGAAAAATGGCTGTTAAAGAATTTATCCATTCATATCCACCTGCTGTGGAACTGCCATGGAGAGGCAAACTATATAGATAGATAGATGTGCCTGCAGCCTCAACATAACCCATCTTCAACTTCGTGCACTACCTAGTGATAAGACTCCTATATCAATCATGAGAGGAAAAGAAACTCAACTATTTAGCAGCAATGCTACCATGGCTGGCTATCCCAATGTCGACGTTGAAAAGAGACACGACTCCTCAGACGAATCTGGCTGGTCTGACACAGAATCTTGGAATCCTCTCAACCTCTCACCCATGAGAAAACTACATATTGTCATCGCCGGCTTCACGTGTACTTTCAATGGAAACTTTGGCTCTTCTATGCCCTCGGGGGCTCTTGATGTAATCGCCGAGCAGTTCAGCATTACCAACCCCGTTCACCTCATACTCCTCAACTCTCTATATATGGTAGGCTATGTCCTGGGGCCTCTTCTCTTTGGACCTCTGAGTGAATATATCGGTCGGCGGCCTGTTCTCGTTGGCACTTACTTGGGGTACATAGTCTTTATGCTGGCTTGTTCTGGCGCACCCAACTATGCTGCCCTCCTAGTCTTTAGGTTTCTCGGCGGCATCAACGCTGCTGCTCCAACCACTGTCATCGGAGGTCTATACGCTGATATCCTGGACGATCCTTCGACTAGAGGTAACGCCATGGCTCTTTACATGACTGTCACTACAATCGGTCCTCTCATCGGGCCCATTGTATCTGGCTTCTCATCTCCCGTCTCCTGGCGCTGGCCATTTTGGATTGCCGGCATTATGGCCATTGCAGGACTTCCTATGATCCTTACCATCCCAGAGACTTATGCACCCGTGCTCCATAACAAGACGGTCAAGGCGCATATCAAGAGGCGAGAGAAGGAGAACAAGAACAATGCTGAGCCAACCCATGAGGAGCCCTTGGAGCTGAAGCCCTTCAACGTCCGCAAGATCTTCCTTCGACCCATGAAGCTGCTCTTTACTGAGCCTATCCTTACATCTACTTCGGTGTATCTGACTTTAGCCTACTCTGTCTTTTATCTCATGTTTCAGGCGTATCCTCGTGTTTTCCAAGGTATGTTAATATATAACCCCCTGCTCAGCGAAAACGATCTAAATGTCGACTAGGATTCTTTGATCTTTCTCCCGGTATGGCAGGGCTTGCATATATCCCATGTGAGTCTCATCCGCTATATTTTACATCTCTATATTAACATGGTATTATTAGTCTGCGTTGGTGTTATACTGTCTCTGGGTGTCTTCGCAATTTATACCCGATACCATGACAGGCAAACTGCTGCTGGCGCTGAATGGACAAAGAACCATATCTATCGAAGACTTCCTCTTGCGTGCATTGCTTCTCCTTGGTGAGTTCCCCCACTGCCTCCTGTTATCAACTGCAACTGACTATCTTCAGCATGGTAATTTCTCTCTTCTGGCTCGGCTGGACGGTCTGGGACTCCATGCCTCCCATCATTCCGAGCCTCAGCGGTATATTCTTCGGCCTCGGTTTCCAGCTTCTCTTCATGGGAATGACCAACTATCTCACCGACGTGTTCCGAAGTCATTCTGCCTCGGCCCTCGGCGCTGCTGCCATGTTGCGATCTATAGGGGCCACCACGCTACCCCTCGCCGCGGACAGCATGTATAATAACTTGGGGTTTCACTGGGCGCCTTCGGTCCTCGCATTTATTGCTCTGGCGATGGGTGTCATTCCCTTTGTTTTTATCAGATATGGGGAGCGTCTGGCACGTAGTAGCAAGACTGCCAGGGAGGCGTTTGCTATCCGGGACTGAGCGATGGAGAGCCAGGGGCATTGTTCTCTGTGTTTTAATGACTTGATATTATGGAGAAAAGGTGGAAAATACCCTACATAGTCACATAGACGGAGATTAGCTAGATCGAAGTTATATATTTAGGCTGGGACACGGATGTAAAATATTACTTAATCCTATGCAATCTTCTGAAGCTTTCTTTCAATGACTCTTCGTGACATGTCACTAAATACATCACACTGAAAGGGAGAGCTCAAATATATGAACATGTTTTTTTTTGTTCAGATTAACTAATACTGCAACGACAAAACAACGAGCAGGGAATCGTTGTAGCAAAGCAGACTTGTCCTTGTGCAAGGGAATCGCCACCGGGGCGTATCCTGTTTCCCTTCCACGCCACTTGGATACCAGCATCTTTAGCCGATGGACTCAAAGGTCCAGAGAAGGTGGAGTGCACTGCTCAGCAGTAACTGTTCCCTCCTCTCTTACAGCTGCCTCTCCGCATTGTGATGAGCCGGGCAGGCCACGCTGCGTGTTGACTCATCTGGCGCGAGAGGTTTGTAGGGAGATGATCCTACATTTTGCCCTCAGCCATCCCTGCCCTATCCCAGTCATTCCATCGGCCAAAATGCGAGCAACCACAGATTTATCCTCGAAGTGGCGTCCTCCACCGGCCGAGGCCCGTCTAGCAGGCTCAAACGGCACAGTGATTCTCACCTCAACTCGGCAACGTGTGATCATCCACATTCAGGGCGATGGGGCCAGCTGCGGATGGGGCTGTTAGGTGCAGGGGATGGCCGGCTGGAGCAGATCAGCTTAGACAGAGGCTGTGCAGCTGACTCCGCCCAGCAGAGATACAGTGCCCAGCTCATTGGAAGAATCCCATAATTTTACTCGGTCTTTCCGTTCTCCTTACACCGAAGACTGAAGGTCGATCGGTGCAGGGTGGCGATCCCGTTTGACAGCCAGTGCCAAGCCTTTACGGGTATATTCCAGATATTCCCTTGGTGGCGTACGCGATGTAGTCGAGACGGCCTTGCGTTCAGATGCGATGTCCTGGAACCAGTCCAGTCACCATCTTGGAGGCTAGACATCGTGCCGAATGAAGCGTGAGGTTCAGTGCTCGATACTCTTTCGAAAAGAAGTCAAGTTTCGACATCAAGCCGATTATTCGTGATTCCGCTCGTAAATCGTATCATGTCTGAAAGAAGTAGTCATTCGTCATCGAGTCGTAGAAGAGGTCGTCATTAAAATAATATCGTCGTGAATCGGGAAGCAAGCCAAAGAACGAAGCGAAGTGAGTGTGTCAGTTGTATGCCGTCCTTGTTTGTAGGGGTATCTTCCAAGAAGCCTCTCTAAACCGAACAGATAAAGAAAACAGGGGGAAAAGAAGGAAAAAGAAAGTCCCGGGGATATCAGCGAAGAATCCGCAGAGAAGTTTCTGTCTCGGACTAGAGCCGAGTGTCGTGCATTGCTGCGTGTACGTCTTTTTCTTGAGAACCAAAGAAAAACAAGCCGCCTGTATCGGATCCCTGCCTAGTTGTAAATGCATCCAAATACCCGCCCCCGGATCCAGCCATGTGGTGTTATGGTAGATGAAAGAAAAGTCCAGAGACGATAGAGAGTTTCTGTGAACGACCGTTGAAGAGTATTTCCCGGAGAGGAATGATAAGACCAGATTCCCCGAAACCAAAAGATCGCTTGCTATGAAGACAAAGGGGAAGATAATAAATAAATAAAAAAAGAATCAAAACAATGCGAGAGGGGATATTCTTATATATATAAAAAAAAATGTTCGAAACACCGTTCCTGATGCAATAAAACGCCGATATGCCGTGCCCATGATGGATGGTAGTTCTATGCCGCTGCGAAATTTGAGAGCTTCAACTTTTCTCCGGGAAACGAGGAAGGGATTGGTGCAGTATTAATAGCTCGAGGTCGTCACCACTGGATAGCTGTCCTGGGGCCCTGGTTGTCACATGATGGTCGCATACTCTTGATATCGATCCCAGCCAAAGCCTCCCATACCGCCCATGCCTCCCATTCCTGTCATGCCCATGCCGACGCCACATTGAGCAGGGGCGAGCATACTAGGAAGAGGGAGGGCGGGGATGGGTGCTGTCAC
>JAAVUB010000282.1:0-99567 GCA_014898885.1 Fusarium lyarnte (nom. inval.)
ATACATAATAGTATATTTTATAGGCCCTAATATTATAGAACTATTTATTATAATGGAAATATAACTCCAAGAAGCCATTGACTTCTATAGCCATAAGTGAGACGTAGTTAGAGTCATAGTAATATGTATTTACAGTTCCTACAGCTGGTGTAATATCGCTACCAGTAGCAATGCCTGCCGTTGAGACAAGCGCCACACTGGCGCTTCTCATTGCCATAAGGGGTGGATGGGACAACGATGTTCATGAGCTCGGCGATATCACGCTCAACCAGGCCGCCTTCAGTCTCAGTAGGAACAGCAACAAAAATAGAGGCCGAGATGGCGAGGAGAGTGGTGGCGAAGAGCTTCATTTTGAAACTGATTCCAATGTTAAGTGAGACGATGATGGCCCTTTATTTATACTTGAAGATAGTCGCAACGCTCTTCTACCCTCCATTTGGGATTAAAACCCTTCATCGTTATCAGTTATAGCGTTCTGACCTACCTTGTTCGTATAGTAGGCCGTCTTCTGCAGCGAATGTAGCCTTATTATAACAACAAGCAACTATCAACAATCATTTCATTTGGAATACTGTGAGTTGCAGTCCCCAACTTCTTTCAACTGCCTACCTATTCCTTTAATAACACTTACTGCATATAGATCATGATGAAGTTCTCAACTTTTGCACCTATGCTTCTCGCTGAGCTCAGTGCTATGGGCGTTCTCGCATCACCTCAAAACCTTAAGGAACTTCGTCTTATGTCCGAATATCCCAACATCTGATGGTTGCTTTGATTGCGCTACAGCGAACAGATATCCTGGAAATCCTTGTGTAAGTCATTTAAATTGTGGCCAATGCGCTCAGTTGTCTGGCGACGAACGCCGACGATGTGCGCCCATCGTGGGTCCCAGATGCCAGCAATCAATAAGATGCTAAATTCCTGGATAGGCATGCATTGCCGTTGACCCAACTTTTATCCCAAAGGACTTGTATCTCACTAACACTTGATATTTCGTAGATTTCACTACCTGGCTGCTTGAAACCCTAACCCTAACCCTAAGCTTTCAGTCGTTCTATGGAGGTCTCCACTGGTGTTTAAGCTCGGCCGGATGTTGGCACTTTTAATCTAACGCCACTGCATGAATTATAGAGTTACACATGCTGCTCAAAGTTCTCTCTCAAGTGACCTGCCAGTAAGAAAGTTTGGCGATAGATAATGTCGCGGTGACAAGGCACTCTCGTAAGATGTAGCACAAAAGCAGTCGGACAGTTCGGATGCTCTTACTATCTTATTATACTGCGGCCTTTTATTATACTTCGGTCAATATCTTGATCAGCGGTTGTCCTTTAAATGACGCGACACCTACGAAAATGAATCTGAACTCAGTAGAACAAACTTAAGATTTATAGACACTAATATAATGGTAGTTCGGGCATGGTAAAACCATAATCCTGAACTAGTAACGATGAATAATTCTTCCGTTGTTTTGGCGAAAAAGAAAAGGGAAAGGAAAAAGGGGAAAAAATGAAAGATAAAACATAGGGTAGTATAAGGAGATGAGAATCTAGAAATTCTACATAGCAGAGAAACCTCCATCTTCAACCTCAAAGATAAAACCGCCATATTCCTCCAATCTATAATGCATATTCCTATACTCGGCTCCAAGATACCTTATACCAGCGATGGCTCAACGAGTATACCTGTCTCTCAAATCATTACCATTTGATGTTCGCTCAAGCATTTTGCATTTGGTCGTAAGTGCCGAGATGATGCTCCGAGTCCGGATTGTGGACACGCTGCATGCTTTCTTTGTTGATGATAGCAGATGGATGGAACACGTTAAAGCTAACGGTAACGGCTAGCATCAGAAGCGCATCAAAGACGTAGAGATAAGCCTCCTTAGACATCAGTTCTCCATCCTGGCCCATGATGTATTCGACAACTCGGAAGATCGACCTGACTATGATGAGACCGCTGGATACGTATAGGATGACGAGCAGCGTCTTCCATGGTGTTTGGATCTTGAGGCTTGCACTAGTAGGCTCGCGGTGGATTCGAAGATGAAAGACGACGGAGACGATGATGAAGAAGCCGAAGAAGATGAGTTGGACAAAGAGACCGGTAATAATAATGGCTTGGCCTCTGTCACGTCCGGCTGCATTGTCAGCACCTGCTAGCATGCCACCACCTTGGCTATGTTAGTCGACTTGATCTCTAATCCGCTGTGAGCATAAATTGCGATCAACTCTTGACTTACCCATTCCCTGTGCAACAATTGAAACAATATCACCCGAAAGGAAGATCTTTGTCAACCACTTCAGC
Organism: Fusarium lyarnte (nom. inval.); assembly: GCA_014898885.1. Lineage (NCBI taxonomy): Eukaryota > Fungi > Ascomycota > Sordariomycetes > Hypocreales > Nectriaceae > Fusarium > Fusarium lyarnte (nom. inval.). The sequence goes on from JAAVUB010000282.1 coordinate 2,305, forward strand.
CTGACCATCGAGTATCGATCAGCTTCGAGAAGTCTGATAAGTCGTCCGAGGACCATGTAGATCGAAGCGGCGTAGAATGCCGGACCAAGGAGTAGCAGAAGGGCTTGGATAATGTATGGCCCTTTCGTCCACTCCCCAGGCTCTTCCCTAGCACTGATGGCCCGACCGGCATATCCAATTGCCTCAACTGTTCACATCTATTATGAGCCAGAATATCCTATTTGGTGGGAAGCTGTGAAGGAAGGGAGATGTACCAGCGCAACCGATAATGAAAGGTATAAAATACCACGATCTCAGCCTTACGACTTGCCATGTGTGAAAAAGGCCAGAGAGCGCGAATCCTACGATAAATATGACCGCGGCCACAATGGAAGGGTCGTATTTGTATCGATCATTAGACATTTCGTTCGGTGTTGGTTCTTCGTGATGGTTGGATTTATTCGTTGAATAGTAATGTTAGAGGTGTACACTGTTGACTTGTTTTTTAGATCTGTTTTTTACTCTCAAGAGATTACAACATGAGATCTTATATGCTCCTTGACGACAGTCCCCCACCAATGGGGTGATGAAACGAAAACGAGCATGTTTTAGATCCACAAACCTTATTCAGCAGTACAACGCCTGTCTGGGACAGGATGCGATCCCCCAACTTGTGGCGCAGACTCATTACGGAGTCTATCTCATATCGGGTCCTTATGTGATTGGGGGATCAGATTTAAAGTGATTCGGAACCTGGTAAGTAATGTTTGCCCTGATGCACAAGCCTTGCACGGCAGTTAAAGTGGGCTTCCTCACTGTTAGATTGGTGTTATTGAATACGCGAGTGGGGCTGATGTCCAATTAAAATAAGGTTAATTTTCACTTGCGAGTCAATCTAGTCCCCAAGAGCTAATACTTACACAGCCTCCGAAGTACGCATCTCGTTATCGCATCATACTGTGATTGGCCAATGCGCTGGCCTGCGGGCTAGTGTCTCCACACCGCTGTTCGAGATCTCCAACCGCGTCATGCAAACGTGGCTTCTCTTGACATTCGACAACAAGACTGAGTTGCTTGTTGCTTTCTATCGAGAAATGAGTCCGCTGCCTTTGAGGCTATGTATGCCATCCCGGTAGATAAACCCAGTTTCAGCTGCCATATATTTCCGGCCCTTTACCTTCGACTTCGCATTCGTTATCGCACTATTTGAACCTATCAAAGCCATGAAGAGACTCGGTTATCGAAAATCGCGAAAAGGATGTCTACGATGCAAGCAGAGAAGAGTTAAGGTAGGAGACAGATCCATCTCTCTATTTGGGTCTTGTATGACCAGTGATATGCTGACTGGTTTTATGGGTCCAGTGTGATGAAAAGGTCCCCTGCTCAGCATGTTCTAGACATCAAGTTACATGTAGTCTCGAACTACCCAATGCAGGGACCTCTCAACTACCGAGGAGAGGCCATGTGCAGGTAGCAGCCAGCAAAAAGGTGGGCTAATCATAATTTGATACGACGTATCTTACCTCTAATGTTCTGACCCATGTATGCCTCTTACAGGACCTTTCCTCAGCCAGTTCCCCTTTAGAACCTAGCAAAGAGCCTGGTTCGGCATCGTCTATAACTGGCTTATTCTCATATTTCACTCACTTCCAGTATGGCTCACCAGGAGGATCAGATGATCGAGCCTGGATACTCGATATCGAACTTATACATCACTACACTGCCAAAGCCTACCGGACTCTCCGCACGCCGTGTCTCCATGGCACTCAAGTTTTACAAATCGAGGTCCCCCGGGAGGGACTCACCCACCCCTTCTTGCTCCACCAGATACTGGCATTCTCAGCGCTTCACCTAGCATATCTTAATCCGGACACCCGTCACAAATATCTTGTTCAAGCTTCACAGCATCAAGGTGTCGCCATTAGCACCATGAACTCGATGTTAGCCAAGCCATGGGTCCCAGAGGCATGTCACGCACTTTATGGGACGTCCATGTTCGTCGCTATCAGCGCCTTCGGGACCTTTCCTAGTTGCGATAGGTACAACGCGTTCCAGCCCATCGACGGCCTCATCGATATCTTCATCCTCGCACATGGTATGCACGCCATACTCCGTTCGTTCGAAGAAAATATCAGAAAAGGCCCTTTGGGGAAGCTTATGAGTGGATGCAGCTGTGAACCAGCCTCTGCATCGAGTTATATCACAACAATAAGACCTCGACTCAAAGATCTATTAGCACAGTTCGAGGAGAAGATGCCCGATATTAGCCAAGACAAGCGAATGTCTCTCGTAGAGATTACCGGTACTCTCATCGAGAGCATTGAGCTAGCCGAAGGGAATCAGAGGGCTACATCTGTACCAGAGCAGAGGGTTATTTTCGGATGGCCTATGAGGCTTCCGAGTCGTTATATCACTCTGTTACGGAACAAAGATCCCTTAGCAATGGTCATATTATCGTACTACTGTGTGCTGGTACACGCTGGCGGGATAAAGTGTTGGTATTTTCGTGGCTGGGCGGATGCATTAATGAAATCAATTGTTACGATTGTCGCTGGTACACCATGGGAGGGGTTGATTCAATGGCCAGTAGAGGCTATTAAGACGACAAACGCATCAGGCAGCCGGACCCCATAGGGAAGTGATACTAGATAGGAATGAGATGAGGCTCCTGGTAGGTTTCCCCAGCTGGCTGAAGTTGTTGCATAGAGGACACTGGAATTAAAAGTGCCTTTAAGCATTAATACAGCCCCACATATAGATGGCCCTCAGTTCTCACCACACGGGCACTGGCATAAACTGCATCAGATCAATACCATAAGCCCGTACCAGGGCCCTTTATGCCCTTAATAGCTCTGCACCACTTAAGCTCGCAACCAAGTCCGCGACGTCCGAAATATCTCAGCAGCACGTACTGAGTATAGTACGCCATCTGCGGGCCAAATGTGATCCTGTCCGCCAATGCTGTAGGCAACCTTCCTCATAAAGTCTTTTAGCGACTCCAAGTCATGTACGGAAGGCTTATTCTCTATCTTCTAGTACCTATACCCTTAAGTTAGTTAAACATTTAGGCGTAGAAACACTATAAATATACTCACTCGAACCAGAATTCCATCATCTTATTATAATTTCGCTCGACTGCAGGCTAGAGTATCCTATAGACCAACTCGCCATTCACAATGCTGCTCTCTTTCGCCGCGCTCCTTTCAGAGCCTAGGTAGAGAGCATCAGCTACACTCTTCGCTATTCCCATCGGGTAGAGCTGAGTTTATAAGAAGTCAAGGGCAAGAAGTTATAGGGGCCGAATAGCATTTAAGTGTTCAGTTCGGAGATTCGAGTGTCAATACCACGGCGAGGCTTAAGGACGAATGGATAAGTGAATTCGAGTCTAAATACCACACAGAGGTCTTGACGCGAATAGGGGAAGTAATATCACATAGGTCTACGTGGATTGCTTATCCCTTCCATACGGTCAAGTCTCAGGAGCGATGAGCCTTACATCGGACCGCACTGCTTCCGGACACAGAATAATTCAATTACGGTCAAGTTCCGGGACTTTCATTAAGAATCAAGAACTGGGACCTCAGTCCCAAAAGAGGATCCGAGGCTGACCTTGGTTGGGATGCCATGACGCCCGTGAGAGTTGAAGGGGTTGACGAGACCCAGAGGTTGAGGGCCTAGATATGGGATCAAGAGCAACCGATGGGCTGTGCTCAGCCAGAGGGGTGATTAGAGCTTATGGGGGGCTGAGGGGGGCTGATGAATAGCTAAGCTGAAGCTGAGCTAGTGAGCGAAAAGGCCTTAAAAGCAGCGATCTATGGTAGATCATGTGTCGCTTGAGTTTCGTCTCATAATACCATCAGAAAGGAGAAAGGACATTGGCAGTCAGCCTGTCCGTGTATTGATGAGCTATCAGACTGGACAAATTGAACACGTCAACTTCACCAGGAAGTCGCTGTCGCTAGTGGACGTGCTCATTCTGACTCCTCCTCAGCAGCGACATACTCCTCAACCAATCTCGCCTCCCTCCGCTCCCTAATCTCACGCAATGACGACTCAGCCGAAAGCCAACCAACAACCAACATGCTCTTCATGACCCACGACCTGCGAAACGTCTCAGCCGTATACCAGTCCCGTTTTTTACTATGCAGCTCCGGCACCCAAGGAAAATTGGACGTGATGTGCATCTGCAGCAGCGCTGGGTACAGGTCCAGCTGAACCATAGCTTCTCTGGTCGCGACTTCGTACCAGCGGTAGCTCCCGAAAGCGAATCCGAGGGATGATCCGATCAGAAACGGGAGACCTGCTGTTCCCCAGATCATGCTGCCGACCATACCGCTTGAGACGCCGACGACTGTTGCGGTTGAGATGCCGGATACCAAGCTGCGCAGCATGCTGTGCCCGATGAGTTTGCGAACGGTTGATGAGCTTTTGAGGAACTTACAATAATCCAGGGCCGCTGTGCAAGGAACAATCGGTCAGTTGAATGCCGTGTTTTAATTGCATAAGACTTACCTGACGACTCCCCAGCCACTCAGCAGGCTGATGAAGGGGAAGCTATCAAAGCGATCCGACATTTTGAAAAATTGAAACCGAGTTTCATAAAAGTTGCAGCGATAGATAACGGTGAACAAGCTTGCAAATGTGAGCTTGGAGATGAGAGAACAGCGGAGGAGCTCAAGGGAGGATGATCAAAGAGGGGAACGCGATCCGTTAGCTGCAGCCACTTGGGGCTGGTTATGCCACGCCAAACTCTAAAATCGATAATTATATCTCAAAGGGGATTAGCTGATAATACATTAGCATTGTCATTTGTTCCGTTAACACTTTTTCTTGCCGGAGAGGACTGTTAATATGTGTGTCGTTGTTCTGAAAAGAAACGAAAACTGAGCCAAGTTTGTGAGCGATAAGCTGATAAGCTGATAAGATAAGCATGTTCCAGCTAAGACGCACCGTTCTCGTGTTGTCAGTCCTAACAGCAAACGGAAGAACAACTATTGACATGCGTGTACGACAGACATAATTATTAGTCACCAAATAATACACAATGTTCTGACCGTCTGTGCCCTGATTTATGCGCTGTGTATGCTGTTTTAAGCGAACTGAAGCTCTTCCTACTCGGCAAACCGTGCATCATGACGATACCGTCAGCATGTTCATCTGACTTGAGGAGTAGTTTAGTGGTACATATTGATCAACATCATTGCATATCTGGACATGACATGAACAGAATTAAAGGAATAGGAAGTCAAGTAGAGATAAATTCCATATAAATAGTCACCCTCTGTTTGGACTACGACAGTTCTATTTTCTCTCACCAAGCGTTTCTTAGTTATCATACCACCACATCACCTTTCTCAACAAACAAATCTCTTAACTCTTTACCTCTCTTTCTTACACATTCTCACAACTTCTACAAAAACCATCAAGATGGCGTTCGAGGAAATTCAGCAGTGGGTGAAGAAGCAGGTTGACAAGAAGCCGGTACAAGGCCGGCCGTCAACCGCCCCCTGCAAGGCCAATCCACCAATGTACACATCCGCACCCCCTGTATCTATCGCTGAACCTCCTGCCTTCCTGGCACGCAGACGTACAGCTGAGTTCTTCACCCCAGAAGGCCGCAAGAACTTCGTCATCGAGCATTTGCGCCTGGATCCCCAGACAGCCGCAACGTATGAGCAGGCGATTTATGACGGCACGCACATGGTCGGTAAGCAAGGCTACGGTCCTCTGATCAAGACGGGCCCGTACTTGCTCAATTCCTGGGTTGCCAAAGAGCGCGGCGAGAACCCTGACCGTGCCATGACAGTGAATACTCCCGTCATGGTCCCGCATGGATACCTCATCTACTTGGAAGAGCTATCGAAGGCTAGAAGACGCGGAGAGATTGAGCGAGAGGTTGTTGTGCTTCAGGAGAAGGCACAGCAGAAGTTCTACTGGGGGCTGAATCGCTTCATGCGATCAGAGTATAGATTTAAGATCAACATGCTGGAAGAGGAGCTTGTTGGGATCCAGGCCATCGGAGGCCGCAACCGATATCTTAACCACTGGTGATTATCGCGGCACAGAGGAAAACGCGGGGTTCCGGGGGCTTGAATTGTGTTTTTAGAAGGGTTCTTGAAGATTGCTTTGTAACAAATGCGGGTAGGATCGCGTTGATCGTGGTCTTGATCTTTGCAGCGGTTGTGCGTCCAGGGGGCTTTATCCAGTGGCGTTGGCTTTTGAGAATTTATTCGCAGATTGATATGGAGTACATGTGGCGTCGGTAGTAAATTGATTTTTTTATAAAACACCTCTCTTGATTCTTTACATCAGTTTCTGCTGTTCTCTCTAAAGCTTACTCTGTGATTCTGTTAAATTTGACAAACTGCCAAGTCCGTGGTTAAAAGGCAACATAGATTAGATTGGCGAACAGAGTTACAATCAAACAGCGCAAGGGGAAGATAGGCCGTGAAGTTAGCTCAGGTAGCTAACAATCACCCCATTCGCAAGTACAATTGCCAAGTCGTGAAATAGAAATCGTACGGTACAGGGTATGCGGTTTAGATGGCGATGGCTTACGAGGCGCTTGACTCAATGCTTGCGATTTTTTGAGAACCCAGTGAAGTTGTACGAGTCATGTAGAAGCAGGTCACAGCTAAGAGTATAGAGCAAGTATAGAGTATAGTAACACAGGATACAGCGATGGTAGAGAATGCCGACTTGCGATATCGGGATTTTCGGGTTGTGTTCAAATGTGGACTTCTAAAAGCCTATTGTTCATTTCGCGTCTAGAAAAGAACAGTCTAATCGGTGCTAGTACGGCCTTTCCTGTCCTGATGCGTAACCGAAACCTGCGTCTGGACAACAATTCCTTGTTCAGCAGCCGAGCTCCCCTGATTCTTCCAAATTGACCCATCACCGGTGCCTCCTCTTCCAACATCATACGTCAGTTCTACCTCATCATCATCACTACCAAAAGCATTACCTTTGGTTCTATTTACACTGAAGAGCTGAAAGTGTTTGGAACCAGACTTGGATAGGTCTGTTGGTCCTGAGGGCGTGCCGCGTGAAGTCGAATTGATGCGCTTGATGCGGAACAGAGGTGCTAGCGTGGGGAGACAGGCAGAGATGACTGCGACGGAGGGTTCGAGGCTGGACCAGGCGAACGATGGACCCATCCACCATGTCGCGTCGAGGTTTTGGAAGAAGCCCCAGAGGTAGTAAATGCGTGCGATGCTAGCGACACAGACACTATAAGAAGTCAGCTGGAAACTCACCGTAGCATATCAGGATCACTTACAAGCTGCCAAGAAGCATGATGCCAATGATGGAAATCTTGGTCTTGTTGTTCATATGCAGTGTCCAAATTCTCGGTATCGGAACAGTCAAGATAATGATGTCGTTCATCATGTTCATGATTCCGAGAACAAGGAAGAACAGCTTGACTTCGATGCATTTGCCCTTGGCGCCAAGGTATTGGTTCCAGAAATGGCTGACGGGTCGACAGGCAAAAGGCATGGTGATCCAGAGAATGAATGGGTATACGGTTGTCAGGAAAGTCGCTATCCAGAACATTATTGTGTACAGTCGGTTTTTGTCGATGCCGAGGGGGAAGAGGCGGCGGTAAAGAAGAAGAATGCTGATTTTGACAGATGTGACAGCGAGGGCGTATACGAAGGGTTCGGCGTAGACGAGCTGTGGCTTTATGAGTATCAAGCTGGGTGAGTGGCCTTCTTCGGTGATGGACGTACCTTGAAGACGTCGACGAGAGTCGTGAGCTTGATTGACCAAACATGAGCTCCAGAGCCATGCTCTCCAGCTAGTGTCCATTAGAACATGAAATCCAAGGTGATAGAGAGCGATTCTACCCAATATTGTCATCGCGACAGTAGCTGAAGCACAAAGCTGTATCGCATTAGCAGACACCCAAGGAAAACTTCGTTGAAGCACTCACCAAACTGACCAACACAGCCCAATCGTCCATCTCGATGTTTGCCGACTTCATGTTCCTCACGTAGAATCGTAAAGCGACGACCGTGACAGCAACACCCAGAACAACACAAACGACAACATTATAGGTAGTGATGACGTTCTTGTCAAGATCCAGCCCCTTCGGCGGCGGCCCAAAGATGGCTACAATTTTAGGGTCAACTGCCATATCTGCGTTATCAGACTAGCTGCATACAGAACGTTGGTTCGAGTAGAACCACGGGCTGTTGGTTAGTTAAATGGCCAAAATCGCTAAGCTATTCCAATAAAAGCATCCCCAGCACGAGTTCAGCATCGTTTCTTTTCCCAGTTTCCACTGCAAATCTCTAGCCGTTACGGGCTTGCTCTTCTCTTCGTCTGCTTACGCGGAAATGAAGCAGAACAGGCCATTTGTGAAAACTTGGTGCAGGCCTTGACGGGGCTGGAGTCCACTCCGATGCTACCTTTCGTTGGCGGTACGGAGAATGAGAAATCCTTCGAGGGGGCTTCTACTGGGCCCCGTCCAAAATGTCCTACAGAAAAGTTTTAATCATGGTGCTGATATATGTTTCCTATTTTATCTTTATTCAATTGACCTTGGAGTGATACTCTTTGTGGTGTCAATAATGCCCAGATTTAGATATGACTCTTATCACGGCGGGAGATGAACTGCCAAGACGAAACATGCGGCTCTGGAATGGCACCACCGGAAGTAGATCCATGTACCGCGACGTACTTCCGGTCGGATATTACGGGGATTTACAGCCGGCCCAAAGCACGTTTCAGGGCTTGGCCCATGTTCAACCGTTTATGCAGACAGGACCCGCTGGGACCCACGGAAATGCTTGCAATGTTTCATTGAAGGGTTCGTTTGGTCCGTTTTATCTGCGTCTAGAGGTTATCACGGCTTTAGTTTCTTAGATGGGTAAAGGGGTCGAAGCGATCCTGGGACTAATGGCTCCGGCATGTCGGGTTTGGTCCGAGGATTCGTTTTTAGAATCCGATTTTGGCCTGTGGAAAGGTCCACTTGGCTAGATTCCACTTTCGATGCTTCTTTGTCTAGGTATTTTGGCATTGAAACATGATTGCTGGCTGCAGGTTTATGGGTCATGAACTCGCAATAAGTCGATACAACGTTTCTTTCTGACCCTCTGTTAGAAGGACACGATATTATTGGCCAGTGAAACAGTCAAACCCGCCAAGTCGTTCTCAACTCAACCCGAAAGGTACGGCCAGTCGGTGGATATAGAGCTCTATCGCAACCCTTCCATGCGAAGCGAGCTGCCCAAGAAAGCTTGGCCTTGTTTAAAGCCTCGACCACCACCGTCGATCCTCATACTCGGAACCAACAATGTAACCACCTCAGCAGCACGCCCTGAAACGCACATGGATAACACGAAGCTTCAAGACCCAAACAGTCCATCTCTCCGCGTGACGACCCTCGCCCGTTGAGAAGGTCCTTTCGTTTGTCCAAGTATTAGAAGCAAGACCCCCTTCCACCAGAACCCAAACAGAGAACAAACCATACCCACATTTTATCATCCTTCATCATGGCTTCCGCTAAAACAGAAATTTTGGTCGTCGACCAGCCCGTTCTCCACTCAAAGACCGTCGCTACTGAAGAGGTCACACCACTTCCTGATCTCGCTCCCCCTTTACTTCCCACTGAGAAGATAGGGCCTATGGGATGGATTCGAAGTCTTCTTCACTTTGAGCTCGGTGACAGTTACAACGCTGATGAGATAACGTCTATTCTTAAGAGGGCTTATTCGGCGTTCAAGGAGCGCACACCTATTGCGGGGTGTGAGGCCGTTCCTACTGCTGAGTATCTCGAGACTGGGCTGTTGCAGCTTCGTCATTACGGCGATGAGATCGAACATGACTTTCTTGTCAAGGACCTTCGAGGTCAAGACTTTCCTAGTTTCGAGGAACTGAAGCGTCGGGGCTATCCTACTTCTGTTCTGGACCCTGATGTTGTTTGCCAACGGGGTCTAGGCGGAGAATGGCCTCGTGCAGGAGATCGATTGAACACTACCATGGTGCAGCTCAACTTCATCAAGGGCGGGCTGCTCCTCAACGTCTTGTTTCTTCACGCCTATATCGACGGAACAACGGCATACAAGTTCACAGAGATCTTTGCCGAGGAAGTCCGCAAAGCCCAAGGCCTACAAATTACCAACCCTGCCGAAATTCCGTGCGACGACAGAGCAAAGCTGATGAAGCCATCTGATACAATCGTTGGCAAGCCTGAGGACCATCCCGAGTACATTGAAATACCCTTCACACCCGAGGGTCCCCCGCCGAAGCTGGCTTCACCCATTCACCACGGCCATGTCTTTTACTTCTCACCTGAGAAGATCGAAGAACTCAAAGAAGTTGCTGCGCCTCGCCATGCTAAGCTTCTCAAGTCAGATGACATTTCCTCTTACATCTCGACGACCGATGCTTTGACTGCTCTGGTATGGCGATGCACCATGACAGCCCAGCATGGGAAGAAGGAGGGTGATGACAAACCTACCGGTCCATCCATGATTGGTCTGGCTCTTGATGCTCGTCGTCGTGCTGGAAAGCCTATTCACAAGCATACCCTCGGCAATATTCTTGGCTTCGCACCAGCCACCATGGACATCGAGAAGATTCTAGAGCATGACGATGTCAGCCTGGCAGACATCGCGCTTGTTGTCCGAGGCGCCGTCAACAAGTCCAAGGACACTTATCTCGCCACCATCAGCTCTCTCGTGGATGGTCTTGGTAACGTGTCACGATTGATACCTGCCATCTTCCTCGACATGCCAGGCAACCATGGCCTGTTCTCGTCCTGGAGGGAGTTTCCCTTCTATGATATCCAATGGGGTCCTGCCTTGGGTGGTCAAATCAAGGCTATTCGACCACCATCTGTGGGAGTGACTCACTCCATGCATATTATTCTGCCTGACCGTCCTGAGGCAGGTCCTGGTGTTGAGGTGTTCGTTGGTACGGAAAATAGTGCAATGGAGAGTTTATTGGAGAACCCTCTTTGGAGGCAATATGCTCAAGGTCCGGAGAAGGCATGAAGGGGAAGAAAGACAGGGCACTGAAGAGTATTGTTTATCCTAGAGTCATAAGCCTGTCTCGTATTGGGTGTGATACACGAATCAGAATGAAAGACGGTACAATAAAGTGCAATTGAACTATAATGCACTGCCACTTGGACCATGGACAAGCATGCGATCGTGAACACAACGTAAACTTCTGCTTCCTCTTCGTACCTCACAATCCAGTCTCACTGTTTGCGGTCTGACCACGTATGAGAGACTGCGAGGGCAGTGTGATATGCGCTGCCGCAAACATGAGTCAACATTAAAGCTCACTTCTGAAGGTTATTTAATGCTTTCCCCTGGATGCGTGAACCTCACAGGTCGAATATTCTATGCCAAAACCCACGTAGGGGATCTTCTGTAATCCAGAGGATCAAGCTCAAATGGTGATGTGTATATGACTGATAGCAAATTGAAGTGAACGTACTGAGACATGGTCGGGTGTAAATGAAAGCTTTTACTTTGTCAGATGGACAAGGTATTACACCCAAATCTTTCTCAAGTCGCCTTAGAAACATCATTTTATCACATTCATACATAGTGGAAGAGGATGACCACGAATGAAGTCCATGACAACAAACTCAAAGTATTTAAACAAAAATTTGATGTTCGTGCAGTTGTGAAAGTTACTCTTGGGTACATATGATGGCAAAATTGCCCAATGATAACACAGAGAATAGAGTTTTTACTGCCCTTTTGTCCCCTTTCTCCGCATCACTTTATGAGTCAACTTATCAATCGGAGGCTTGTATCACGCACCTTACCTCGATATTGGTTTTTATCTCACACCAATGACCCAAACACATGGTGCAAGTCGGTTCCTTGACATTCTGACACTGTCGAATCGCGATGTTTACAGCTCGGAATTTGGCGCCAAAGTGGGTGCACAGCGTCCAAGCATTTCTCCAAGCCCTTTATCCAGCATTCATCCTACTACCCAAGGCTTCCTTCAGCTCATTCGTGACTTGTCATTCATGCAGGAATGTTTGATGCGGATCTGCACTCCACCTGTCAAAACAACCACCATCCTCAATAACGGCAAAGTTTGTCTTTTGGCATGTCCCCTCTTTGGTCGGGCAGTCACGATAGAGTTCATATGATCACGGTCCCCAGTACCAAACTGAACTCAATTGTATACGCTGCCAGCCTCACTTCGTTCACGATGAGAGATAGAACAAGATACTCATGGATGATTCCTTTCCCCTCCACGATCTTCGAGAACCAGCAGGGCATAGGGTTTTGCGCTCTCATATCTTCTCAAAGTCTAATGGATGATTGGTATAAATTCCCCTCCTGTCCCCTTCGTCCTGCTTTCTGAACTTCCCTTCTTCATACACTTCAGTTGTCTGCTGCTCTAGTCTTAAGTCTTCTGCTCCCAGCTTATGCTTGCGTCAACGCTATTTTGTTCTTTATCAGCTCATTCTTTGTCGACACATCACACATAAACTCTTTTCTTTCAGCAATTCACCAGACTTTGGCCTACATATCAGCGTAGCGTACATACTTCGCTTCATCTCTTCACCATCATAGCCTGGGAACCTCTACCCAGCTTTCGACATAGCAACAGCGAGAAAGGACTTTGACTTTTGTCCTTCACTTACATTACCCACCACTTTCTTCGTCCTCGACTTCCATCCCATCTTCACCTTCAACCTTTTTAAGCGACATATAATTTTTTAAAATGTCTGCTCTTACTTCCGAAGCACTGCGTCAATTTGACCAGCTTAATAACCAAAGAGGATTGCCATCCCGTCCATCTTCACAAGACAAGTGGGAGACAGAATCAGACTGCTCCTACTATTCACTTTCGGACTTGACCTTGGACAAGTGGTACCGACAAATCCCAGCAAGCCAAGTCAGGGAACAGGTAACGCAGATTCCAGCCAGCCCTATTTCAAGCCAGTCCATATACCCGCGACGATTTTACAACAAAGAGGAGCTTGCTCTTCAGTCGTCGGGTCCCTGGAAAGAGTACCCCTTCTGCTTGAGCAAGGGTTACGTGTCTGGGTCACCTGGCCCAGCACGTATAATCACAAACTCTGCTGCGCCTGGGAAGTTTGATGTGGTGTACCACCCCGGGAGGTTGGAGAAGTCAGCATGTCTGGCTAAGTACCGGCCAAAAGGGTATCAAAAGGGTGCTGTACCAAAGCCCCTCCCCTCGAGCGTGCCGAGCAGTCCGTCAACCTCAAGTTCGAGTGTTGGCGTCTCTTCACTGCAGCACAACCCTTACATCGCTGCTCATCTTGCGGGGTACCAGCAAGGCGTCACGGCTGCCTACTATGCTCAGAGTCTACCGGTGGCTTATGCTGTACCTGTACCCCTGGCTACTTACGCCTATGTTCCTACTTACGGCCAGTATTTTTACTGAGTGTGGACATACTGCTACCAGCGCCGTGTCTTGTGCATTGAGCCATCATTCACCTTTTTACCAGGGCCTCTCGTCAATAAGCTTGGAGTACAAGCCTGCAGCGCCAAAGACTTTGTTTCCTCTTTTAATTCGCATCTTCTCGCTACGCGATAAACAAGCAGCCCCCTCCGATATGTCTTCTCAATCTCGATCGTTACATTTTAACCAGGTCTATTCGCCACTGCGTTTCGAGTTGATCTCAAGCGTAATTACTCTACCTTCGAGAAAGTCGCCAGCATATATTCCGCTTAACAACTTCTTGGATACACAGTCTTGCATGAAGATTTCATTATAAACGGCAGCGCTGGTATTTTGGACAATACTTAATTTTTTCCCAGCAATCTTGAGGGTTGTGTTGGTGTTCTATTAATACAATTCATTCAGTCTTCTTTCGAAGGCTTGTTTCTGTCACACACTTGTCTCCCATAACGAAAACATCATGCAGTGGAACATACGAATCGCTTGATCCAATTGGATCAGCTATTGTGAAAAAGAATGTCTTGTCCTCATCACCCGTGTTCGCAGCGCAAAGCTCAACTTGATAGGGAGCAATCGGCTGCATAGTTACAATTTGATTCGCCTATCTCATTGGCTCCCATTAAGAACCATTATACATTTCTCGCCGTCTTCTCTGCCTGACACGTGATCAGAAGAGACGAGGTTGTTCTGCCCATAGACTAGATGTACGTATCACATTTCAGGTGGGCGCTTAGCACAGGCTAACGCTTGTCCGTCCTTGTAGGCAGGTTTCTGAACTTACACAAAACTCAACAATACTGATCGCAGTCATTTACCCAACCATGAAATACTGCACACTCTGTGGAATACATTTCACCAGGCGTCTTGATGAGGCCTGGATTGAAAACATCCAGGCAGGTGAGTACCCTGATCCTAATTGAGGCGCCAAACCTGACACGTACAGTTTGGATTGAGGGCGACAGCTGGTATCGCACAGCCCTCTCTGGCGTTGAACGATGGGGAGAATACGACGATGGCCCTTTTGTGACTGTCCCAACAGATCCCCAGACTCGCTACGACAGCCACTCTGGCCCGGGACCTACCATAGAGGTGTGGTTGACGCGAAGCAATCCAACACTGTATACGCATCCCGACGCCGCCGATGAAACTTGGGGCTATGGCTTCCATGAGTCCTGATGGTAGATCTTCACCATAAACTACAAACCGAATCTCAACGTCCTTTTTGCAGCTTGTCTTTCTATGCCGACTGACACGAACACCCTCACTGATTGGGGACACGACTACGCGGGAGCATCTTTAGTGAAACAACAGTTCGATATACCTATACGTAGCAGTTGTTTCCGATCACTGGAATCTATACCTCAGATGTTGTGATCTGACCCGTACCACGTTCCTGGGCTTGTCAGTGCTATTGAAGGAGCTGCGCGCCTACAAAACGACGTTTTCTTGAGTCGCTTGGAACCATCGGTACCAAGTCTCAAAAGCGACACCTTCTGTCGATTAATACCGGAACTTCTGCAAGCAATTGTTATCCATTTATCGACATCAGATGTTCACTCCCTACAGCTTGCATCTCCTGTGTTTGCAACCTTGGAGTTACCCGAAAGGTTCTGGGCATCACGCTTCCACACTGGCCACGAATTTGAACATTTGCCTGAAATTTTCTTCTCAGGCACTACGAGGGATATGTAAGGGGCTTCATCATCGAGTCAAATGTAGGGCAACAGAGGTAGTTTTTTGTATTCATGCTAATGTTTGAAACGATGAGAGCAGAGGAATCTTAGGGTTTCGTAGCAAAGCTGAGCCAAAACTCACGAGGGCTATATAAGCCTTGTCGTAGAATCACCGTTCTACTTGGATTCCATATTCCTGCTCAGGATACGTAACCGACCTCTCAACTCCTTCCTTCTCAATAAACGCGCTCCTTTGAAGCTCCGCCATAAGGTCTTCTAGTTCTGCTCAGGGGGCAGATATGATCTGGTCGTCTTTTGTACTGCCCATAGACCAAGACCACCCACCATTAGGCAGATAGCCATTGATGCCTATTAGGCCCAAGTAAACCTTCACTGCGTCTGTGATGAGTCGCCGTAGAACGCGTCTCTCAGTCAGATTCTTGTGCCTGTCTCGAATGCCCAATTAATATGAACCTCGTGCTCTATCATTCATTCACGGCCCGCTAAACCTGGGCTATAAAAACTCCAAATCGCCAGACTTCCATTTCTTTGGCCTCCAATTATGACATAATGATATCGTCAATTATTCAACAAACAACAAGATAATATCGCTCTCAATTCCACAATATGAGTTTAGTACATGAAGCCGTCTTCTCGGAAAACGGCACACAATGGTTCGAACACAGGATACCCTCGCATCTTTTCCGAGACTACAATGAACTCGTCCTAAACCTGCGAGCCATTTTGGGCAAAGAGGAAAAACAAGAGAACAAGTAATTCTATGTTAAAGAAGCGGGATTTGGCAGCTATGTTGTATTTGCCTTTGTGGAAAAGAGGGATCTCAATGACGACTTGTTGTTTTTGACAACTGCGACAAAGGTCACCTCGGGCATTGCAGCTGCCTTCGATAAGTAAGAGTGACGGTGACTGCGAAGGACATTCTGTTCCGACTTGAGGATTCCAGAATCATCAAAATTAACATGTAATATTTAAAGATTTCTTATACCAACGCTGGACCATGAGGTAAGAATCTGCGGACTGGTGGTTATTCCATTCATGTAAAAGAACGTGCGTGCTCGGTTTCGGACCATGAAGGTTCCGTCGGTTAAGGTGATGTAAGGCGGAATGAATTGCGCATTTTGGTGGTATTTTAAGATAGATATTTTAGCGTGATCGTATTTCTTGTTGCTATTTATTTTATGCGGTGACCTCTCGTCTTTGGATCGTGATGTTCATATTCTCAAAGTAACTCACACCGCCCTTAACAACATACGTCCCCCTGTCCTTCTCATCGACCCAATCAACCTTGAAGCTCCTCAAGAACTGTAACGGTCCCTTGTAAAGCTCCATGCGCGCGACATCCTGGCCTAGACAGACTCTAGCACCATATCCAAAGCCCATGCTGTACTTGTTGTAAACCTTGGCCTTATCCTCATCTAGCCAACGCTCAGGCTTGAAGGCCTCGGCGTCATCACCGTAGATGTTAGGGTCACGGTGCACGAGCCATGGGTTACATGTCACTTCAGTACCCTCAGGCACGAACTGACCACAGATCTCGAGACCACCTGGTGGAGCAATGCGGGGGAAGATGTTTGGTGCCGAGGGGTTGAGACGCATGCTTTCCTTGACGCAGGCGATATAGTAGGGGCAGTGCTCCACGACTTCGTCATACTGCGGCATCTCGGAAAGTTTTCCAGCGACAGTGGCGTCGTCGATCTCAGTCATTAGCTTCTTGTAGACGGATGGGTTGGTGAGGATGCGGATCATCATGGCCTGGAAGGCTGTTCCGGTTGTATCGGCGCCGGCGAGAAGAACGAGGAGAATCTCAGCCTTGATGTAGTTGATATCCAGGGGGTTACCGTCCTCATCCTTGGCCTCAATGAAGCTGTAGATCTATGTCAGCATTTAGCGCGAGACATGAAACAAGCGCACCTACGTCTGAAGCAAGTCTACACGTCCATCTGTCGCACCATTCTCAATGTCCTTGAAACGCTGGTCTATCAAGCGATCGCGGAATCTCATCAATGTTCCAATACCAGAATCCTGCTCAGGACTGGCAACCATGAACTTGCCCAAGAAGGTACTCTTGACCCAATTTGTGAAAGGATGCAGTCTGGCCATGATACCGAAGGGAGTGAGACCATCGTGAAAGCCTTGAATAAGACCCTCAACATCCTTACCCTCTTTGACAAACCCAAAAGGAGCACCAAAGCCAACTTCTGAAATGATGTCATAGGCCATGAACACAGCCCAAGGCGCAAAGTCGAAGGGTTTATTGGTAGAAGCGAATTCTCTCTGCAGACGCGCCATCCAATTCTCGATGTTGGAGTCGATCAATGGCTCCATCTTTTTGATGTTGGTTAAGCTGTAGAGAGGCGCTGCAATCTTCCTGTACTTGGCGTGCATGACGGAGTCTTGCATATTGAAAAGGGACTCATCCTTGCCAAAGCTTCCAGTGATGTAGTGCTTTGACTTGTTGGCATGACGGTTGTAAATCTTTGGCAGCTCAGTAGCGTCACTGACGAGTAGCATGGTAGGGGTAATCCTGATAACAGGTCCTGCAAAGCGTGAATATCATCATCTCTCCTCAAGAAAAGTGATCTTACCATGCTTCTTGTGAAGCTCTTGAAACGTGGCGCATTCATCGGCCTTGACATTATGATACGTGATCCAAAGCCTGGTAACAGTTCCCCAGAAGTTCCCCGGAAACTTCCTCAAAGGATGAAAAAAGCGATACCTGACGATCTGCCACAAGGCGCAAAAAGCAATATACCCAACCGCCAACAGGGCGACGTTCACAAAGCTAAGCACAGCCATTGTTTCTGCGGGAAACAAACTGAACCAATTGTTGGGAACGTGAAAATAAGCAATGAAAGGGGAACGAACCCAATAATGTACGAGGGATCGACACGACGGCTGATTTCTGGTGCTGCTACGGAGTACATAGCCTGTATAACCGAGTTGCGCAACTTGACGATCATTAACCAAGGATGTTCAATGGCCCGTGATTGCTTTTTAATGCTATGCAACTTGTAGTAAAGTGGATTCATTAATGTAACGGCTCACATCTCGGATGAGCAGCCCGCTGAGGATCCAAGAATTGTTTATGCGTGCTTGCCTATCAAACGACGACTTACCTGAGAATGCTGAACAATCCTTGTTGAAGCATGGATTGCCATTCGGCAGGATAAGCGTTCCCGAGGCGTGGTAAATTTCTGATCCTGGTCCTACCCACATTCGCCAAGATCTACCAAGATCGCCATACGCGGTTGAGATATTAAATCCTCTCCACGTGAGCGGTTACTCAAGATTCGCATGTGAACAGGTTGAGTAATACAACGGTAACACCGTGACGGTATTCCCGAGATTCTGGGTAAAGGGGAAGTTCGATGATCCTTCTGCTTCTTTTCCCCTTCTACAATTTCATGCAGGCTCTCGGATGACATGATATTTGTCTCATTGTGGAGAACATGTTGGTTGAAGTGCCTTGTTTGCTGGGATCCACAGTTGAGAAAAGATGACAGGTTTCTCACGAGGAAACAAGTCAAGACAAAGTGGATTCTACCAAATGATCCACGGCACGAAATACGAAAGAAGGAAGTCCGTAGGATGAGGCGATAATTAGCGTGAGACACGCTGAAGAGAACCGGTAGACTAACACTTAGCTCCCACCGGGCCGTTGTCTCTAGCCCCCCAGACATGCGTAGCAGAAAAGTCTAAAGGAGAAAACAACACCAGGTGGGACAAAACGTTCCGGAAATGAGAGGCCGAGGTCCACAAAGCGATCATGATCCTCGCACAGACAAACTCACGGGCCATTTATCCGACCATCCTAGCACCCAATCACTTTTCCCCGGGCGTCAATCATTACAAGCATCTCCACTCTAAATGGGGGGCAAATGCTACGCTTTGTCGGTTCCAAGACGAATAATGAAATCTGATATATGAATTTCCCCTGAAAGACTCCTCCTCTTCGCCTGGCACCGTCAGGGCTAGCGATAGAGGCAGTAAGATCTTCGGTCGCTTGGCGAGGCGAGAATTTCTCGTCTGTGCTCTCGTCACAGAATGGTCAACGATTGGCATGGCACTGACGAGTTAATCAATCAGCTGTAATGAAAGGCCAGCTGCTTGTCTCAGTTGAGATTCTATGGATTCTTCCATTTAACCCGCTGAAGATGCTGCATCAGCTGAGGTTTTCGGACTCGTACAATCTTTTTCGTTAGTCTTTGCAACCATGACTGAATCCCAGGGCTCAACTGTTAACTCTGTTGCTATTTGTTTTGCTGTCATCAGTTTCTGTGCTGTGGTGTTGAGATTGTGGGCGAGGACGTTTATCGTTAGGTCTCTGGGGGCTGATGATTGTGAGTTTTTCGATCCACTTATTGGGGCTTTGCTAACTGGACTGTTGCAGACTTGATTTGCGTTGGAGCTGTAAGTTTGATCCATTCACGACTGCATATGCAGATATTGACAGATTCCAGATCTTATCGTGGTGCTTTATCGGCTGCACGATAGCTTGTGAGTTCACTATCGCTTGATTACTGTCCGCCGCTGACCTTCTTAGCCGTCCAACATGGCCTCGGGAGCCACTATGAAGACGTGATGAAACGCGGCACTGACAACTTCATCGCATACCTCCAAATCGTCTGGCTATCCTCCATCTTCTACAATGCCTGCCTCGGCTTCATCAAGATCTCAGTACTGGCGCTTTACACCCGGCTCGGCGACAAGATGTTGCGCAAGACGGCGTTTTTGATGATGGGGGTTGTTGGATGCCAGGCTGGTGCAAATGTCCTGGCTTGCATCTTCCAGTGTTCTCCAGTCCCGGCCGCATACGACATTACCATCCTACCGGAGGATAAGAAGTGCGTTGACATTAATGCTTTCTACTTGGCCAATGCCGCTGTCAATATCTTTACGGATATCTTGACGTATACCTTGCCTATCCCATTGGTGGCGAGGCTTCGAGTCCCGCGAAGGCAGAAGATCAGCTTGGCCATCATCCTTGGTCTCGGACTCTTGTAAGTGTCCAGTATCACTATCCATCATCCACCTGCTAACATCACTAGCGCCTGCGTCTCCTCTATCATCCGAATAACATACATCCCCAAAATGCTCAGCTCTTCCGATTCAACCTGGGTCATCTCCGACGCTATGTACTGGTCTGTAATCGAAACCAACATCGGTATCCTCGCCGCATCGATCCCCTCCTACAAAGCCATTGCCAAGAAATACGCGCCCCGTCTCCTCGGCAGCACTGGTATGTCCAGCAGTCGCAAGCTCTCTGGCTTCAAACAGATGCCTCTTGAGCTTCAAGGTGGTAGCAATCCTGGTACTGGTGCGCCGAAGAGTACGTTTGAGACAAATATCAAGAATGGGTTGGAGGATAACAGTAGTGAGGAGGTGTTGGTTATGCCGAGTGGGAGGATTGGGGTCAAGACGGATATCACGTTTCGGTATGAGAATAATTTGGAGAATGGTACGCAAAGTCAGAGATAGCATATTGCGCGTGTCTCACTTGTTTTAGATAGGATATCCGATAATAGAAAAATAGCTTGACTTCTCCAAACGGTTCATTGACATCAGACATCGGTCATATCCTATCAACTGCACCTGGGAATAAGCGAAAGATATTGACTAATACTACAATTGAGTCTCCGCGCCACCGGGATTTAGTTTTCGGGCCGTTGCCGTGCTAGAAAGCCCGATGTCATCCAGTCGCAATCGAGGCTCTATCTGATAAGCAGCCCGTGCCTTGATAGGCTACCGCTTCTGATCTCTGTCTCTGCGTGAAATCTCCCTACACAAAGCAAGGCTACCCAGAGACATGCTAAAACTCGGTGTGACGCTGCAAATGTAACAGATGTAGTATTGAAATTTCCTACAGGCTTGGTAAACCGCCACAACCACTCTTAGTAAGTAGCCAGACCATTGGATAAGGGCAGTTGGCGTTCCCCAGACGACGGTACATGGGATTGCGTGGCCTCGTCCTTCTCCATCCAAGCTGAGCATAACTCAAGTATACGTCCATGGAAATCTTTCAGGATATATATATTAGTATGAAGAGGATCAATCCAACAGTAGGATACACTTACAGATGACACCATTCTCCTTTTGTGGATTCAGCAGGCCCTCCGAGTAGATCCCAATGTTCAGGTTCGCCTGAGTCTTTTCGCAAAGCTCAATATCTTCAACGGCAACATTGCGCGTGAAGTCGTACCACTTCTCGAACTCATCGCTGCCAGCAGGGGCCTTGTGATAGTAGTCAAACTCCATGCGGGCCTGTTCAGGTATCTCGGATGGATTAATGCGCCAGCAGGTCAAGCCCCCGGCGTACAAGCTCAAGGAGCAATTCGGGAAAAGGAAGAAAAATAACCCATCGTCAGCACCAGTTGCAGTAGCAACATGCTGTGAGTAGTTGTGCTTGTTGATGACTTTGTAGCCTGCGGGTTTGAAGGTCTTCGCAAATTCCGGGTGCGCGTAGGCACAATGGAGACACTCTTGATACGCATCAACCGTAGCCTTCCAGTTATTATGAGCTCTGTACTTGAGAGGGCGCTGCAGTGGAATTTCAGTGAAGTCGGCGTGTGCAGTTGCTTCCTCGAAGCCAGGGAAGAAGTCTTCAAAGGAGCAGGTCTCGTTGGACAGTGTCACGAAAAGAAGTCCGTTAGGGGTGAGGTGCGATCGCATCATGGTACCCTGTCTGATAAGGAAGTTTTCTCAACATCATCATTGCCTTGTACTTACATCACTTTTCTTGCAGATTATAAGACTTTTCCAGTCTTCATTCTCGCGACGGACGACGAAGTCGATCTGCGCCAGCTCATGCTCGTAGTCGACATTGGGTTCAGGAAATTTTGTTACGGCTCCGAGAAGAACCCAGGACTGAAATGCGAACGATCAGTAAGAGCGTGATTAGAAAGACCGGATCCCTCTTGAACTTGCTTTAAGAAAAATTGCCCGCCTCTCTAAATTATAGATCCCCGAGCTGGTGTACCATGAAGCAGGGAGAGTAACATCCCAGCCGGTCATGATGCTTATAGATGAAGATGATTGTAATGATATGTTGGTTTCTCTGTTGCTTAATACATGTAGTTTGGATGGAAAATTACTTTTTTTAAGTAACAAAGTGACCTTAAAACACGTCTTTGTAGGGATGACCACATCTTCACCTAATCCAAATCGATATTCATTGCCGGAACTACCTTACGCTATTCCAGATCAGGAAATTTTACACGCAGCATGCGTTATCTTCACATTTGATAACACGCATACCGTACCATTGACTCACTTAACAGGTAATTTATTTTTGCTCTTTACACGTTCCTCCAAACCAAGGGGTATACGTGTGCAGACACCACGATGCAGTAATCTCTATTGCCTAATACAGAAGTCACAGACGAGAATGGCAGCCATTACAATAGGTCGCGCGGATACGCCGCATTTACTACAGCGCTAAATATTCTTGCCCGTCTCTAGGAAACATTCGTGGTTTTGCACTTCCTGTATTACACTACCTTGTTCTAGATGCTTTTTTCAATGAATTCAGTAATTTGCTTAGGCACTACGTGTGCTCTTATTGCCTTTATGGTTCTTCGTTTCTGGCGACAACTGCAACGACACGATACCGGCGTAATATCGCCAGAACACAGGACCTTTGATCTGCCTGAGGGATGGTGGTCGGATCCTGTTCGTTTCCAACTCGAGCGGCGAGCAATCTTCAGCCAGGTAGAAACACTCAAGCCCGATTATATCTGTCGCGAAGGGACTGATTTAACTGACAGACGTGGATTTGTGTGAGCCACCGCCGACGTTTTCGTTCCCCCGGCGACTACGTTGTCTATGAAGTTGCTGGCTTTCGCATCCTCATGATCTTGGGGAAAGACATGGTAGTGCGGTCGTTTCATAATGTCTGTAGGCATAGAGCCTTCCCGGTTGCTAGGAAGCAATCCGGGAGCGCGACCGTTCTTGGCTGTCGATATCATGGATGGAGCTATAATACAGAGGGCAAGCTTATAAAGGCTCCCTATTTCGACGATCTCCCTGGCTTCGACAAGAGTTCTAACAGTCTCTTCGAGATCCACACGAAGCAGGATAGCAGAGGATTCCTATATATCAACGTGAGCCGTGACAAAGACGCGTCTGCTACTGCTGTCTCGACGGGCTTAGAGAAGGGTAAGTTAGAACAGCTTAGGCCAGAATCAGAGCTTGTGGAAAGTATTGAATTCAGTGGAAACTTCAATTGGAAAGTTATACGTAAGTATACCATCCTGGCCCTTGACTCTAAATTGTCTGCAGCTGCTAATATCTAACAGTCAACCAGCCATATGCCTCACCAGATCCAATTGCCTCTTCTCCCGTGACTTCAGTCTGTCACATTAGACAAGAGGGACCTGGTTCTATCAGGGAGCTACTGCTATTCCCATCGACTACGGTGCACACAATGCGCGACCAGCCCTTCTGGTATCAACTAATCTATTCTCCCGTCGCAGTTGACCAAACCAATCTACGCTGCGACGTGTATGTCAACAGTCCTAAGAGGCCTTTCAAACTTGATGAAATCATCAAAGGCTCACTTCAAAAGGAGATACAGCAGAAGCTACTGGATTTTGCGAATCAGTATATGCAGCTCATCACTTCCTGTGAAACCATTGGTAACGGTAAGATTCCACAGTGCCGACAGCTTGTAGTCATAATTCTTACAGGCAACAGGTGACCAACGCAAGATTGCTGATGCGGTCGAAATGCATCGGCGTCAGGAGGCGCTCCGAGGGTCCGAGATCAAGCCCGCTGCGTTTAAGAAACCAACTGGCGACGAGAAACTCTCCAGGGCTGATAGAAGTAAGTCAACTCCTCTAAAAACACCTGACTCAATACCGTGAGGCGATATCAGCTCATCTCCTACTTTAGTCTGCCAAGTCATGGACTGCAATACTGCCAAAAAGCTTGATTGGTAATGGTCGAGGATGCGCGCCTGATGGTTCAAGGATATAGTGTTGCAGATATCTGTAAAATAGTCTCATTATAGCCCGCGACCTCTTTCGCTGTGGAATAGAGGTGGAGACGTCAGATACAGAACAGAGATGTATTCTTGTCGTAACTGTCCACAATAGCGGCTTGGGATACCAGGATCTGGGTGTGGCCAGCTCATAGTGCTGGATAATGGACAAGTGCACCTACAGTTGCGTTTAACATTAGGTAGGCAAGTTAGACTACACAGCCTTCGTAGTAGAGAAAAACAAATTTAGATACATCCAACAACTGTAGCAAGCTTTTTCGAAGTTCCATGTGCTTTTATACTTCCTACGGCGCTACCGAGTTGGAGGGACAGGTGTTCTGCTTTCGATTGACCAGGATTCGGGATATTTATAACTCGCATTTCAAGAATTGTTTTATTGACTTGGGAGCCTTGAAATTGTATCAAAAGCCCTCATCCTCGTGGTTCAGGTCGCTATGAAAAGCACGATAACGAATAGTGATGCAAAGCGTGCGTAACCATTCTCGGTTGGCCTAAATCACGGTATGTTACTCCGTATGCCGGGCACCGTAGTATTGTCCCGCTCCGCTAGCTCCTTTCGACCCCGCGCTTCCCTGATAACGATGGATGCAACTCCAAAATTCCCCTCCTTGATGCGGACGGTCAACCTTCCGAGACAGTCTGCCCAAACTTTGGAAACGGAATAGTGCAAGCAAGCATACCGAACGGCACGCTACGATGCCCCGACGTGGCGGCCGTAGGCTAACGAGATCATTCGGGCACCGCTCTCGAGGCGGTTGCCACTCGTGCAAGCAGAGACATGTATGTCTAGATTATCGGAGATAGTTGATGAGGTACTGATGCAGAGAGGTCAAATGTGATGAAAGCAGGCCGACGTGCACAAACTGTGCCAAGAAGGGATTGCTATGCGACGGTTACCCTCAGCGAGCTTTGAGATGGTCATATAAACATGAGGTAACAGCGAATGAGTCACTCCAACAGCAAAGGAAGTCACCGGAGCCTCCCAACGAAAGCCCATCCATCCTTGCTCTGAATCCACCGACGGCTGATGAGTGTGCCTGGGAGGAGGTTGGCCTACTTCTGAACACCGAAACAGCTCTTTTGCCAGAATCACAGTGTGTTAGCCCAACAGACCTTGTGGGCCTGGATTCCACGAGCACATTCGATCAGGAATTCGGTGGTATCCTTGAGTCGATTGCTATCGAGACCCCTACTTTCGACTTTTCGACGTCCGACTGGCTACCAGATTTCTGCTTTGATGAGCCTTCCAATCGGAGCCCCCACTTAGATTCTGGTCAGGCTGTTCATTTACAACCACCAGTGGTGAGCTCAGACTCTTCTATGCGGCTTCTGAAGTGTTGGTTCGATGAAGTATGTCCGGCATGGTCCGGTTTCGACTCCAAGTCCAATATGAATCGAAAGATGGCCGAGGATCTTTGGCAAAGCTCTTCCCCCGTCTCCATCGCTCTCCAAAGCATGTCAGCTAGTTTCCTCTCGGCACGACTACCACAAATGAGACAATCTGCTATGAGCCTGCTCAAAACGGCCACTTTGAGTGTCCAAGCTGAGATACAGGAGCTCAACGAGAAGAACGCGCTAGATGCGATGCCTACTGGTATCATGTTCGCACTAATCTGCTTGGGGACAACAATCTGTTGGCTGGATACTCGTCGGGTGGGTTGGCCCTTTTTGCAAGAAGCAAAGACACTACTGCGATGGAGCTCACAGCAACAATTTGCTGCTGATGCTGACAAGTTGGAGTTCTTTAACAAAAGTCTCGTCTACTGGGATATGTTGATATCTTTCATATATGATCCAGAACCAGGCACGGACATACACCAAATTAGCGCACTACCATCCAGCTTCCCGAGATCCGATCTCCTAGCTGCTTACAGCCAACCGTCCTACGACGCAGATCCTCACCCATGGACCGGTGTATCACTAGTAAGCTCGATCCTATTCACGCGGTCAATTCGCCTTTGTCGGGTTCATCGACATCGCACGACTGAGATGTCAAGAGGGGCACTCGGCTTACCTCCAATGCCACCAGATATTGATCTGGCAAAGGAGTTGGAGGTAGAGCTGCTACAACTGCAGCTTTCTCCAACGCCATCACTAAATGATACTGGTGACAAGCGCACACCAGCTACTCATCTTCTAAGTGTAGCCGAAGCTTATCAACTCGCTTCCTTGCTCCTGCTCTATATACAGTTTCCTACCTTGCTGGCACCCCAGTCCCAACTGACGCCGCGGGATCCCAGTGACGAGGAAACAACAATGTTATGGCATAAGCGCATCATACCCCTAACTCTTCGGCTCATAGAAGTGCTGGAGCAAGTCCCATCCGAGTCCGGCAGCTGCGCTATCCAGCCCCTTTTGTATGTCTGTGCAGCCACGGGGCTTCGATATAGGCCAACCTTGCCACTTGATAAAGAGCTCAGTAGCGGCAGTCCAGCCAAGCCAAGGCCAATGGAGAGCATACTCGACTACCTGGACCTTCTAAAGGATCCACTCGAACATTCCAAGGAGGATGTGGACCCTTTATCCGTCTCACAGATGGCCATTGACGTGAGCAAAGGACGAGCCTTCATATTGCGACGCCTTAGCGTATTCAAAGAATGCTTACACCCCGGTCCTATCGGAGTTGCCGAGAAGCTTGCGAAAGAACTGTGGGCTGCCTATGATGAAGCGCCCCGGTGGAGCATGGATGTTTGTTGGATCAGCCTTATGGACAAGAAAGACCTCCGCACGATGTTTGGATAAGGTGACTTCCAACTCTACTGCATTGTTTCTACGTGAGAGATTATTAGGATGTTAATAGAAACAGTTTCAATCGATATAGACATCAGTAACTATCAAGAGGAGTATTATAAGATCAGCCACCAGAATTGAAGAGAAAACATCACTCCAGGAATATCCTCTTGCCTCCATCGTAGGCTCAATCAAACCTCATCGACCACTTTCTTCCTGTCCTGAAGCTCAAGTGCGTGCACCTGGACTTCTGTGACATACTTGTCAAACTTGCGAAGGTTGACCTTCTTCTCAAACCTGTCGAGCATTAGCTTCACACCTAAAGAGATAATTCCAATTGAACTTGACATACATTTCGTCAATCTCGGCGGGTGTCCGACGCGCAACCTCAGGGAGGATAAACCAGGCGATGGCGACGGCAACCGTACCGGTACCAGCAAAGCTTTACAGTATTCATCAGCAAGGCTTCAGGATAACATCAAGATTTGTAGATAATACTGACAAGAGACCAGTCTTGACACCCCACTTGACCGATCCATTGATCATCAATGGAGTACAGAAGCTGAAGATGATAGCGATGCAATTAGACACAGCCAGTGACCAACCAGCCGTCTGGGCTCTGAGGCGTTGTTGTGGAATCTCAGCAGCATAGGCGTAGCCGATGGCTGAAGCACCAGTGGTGGAAAACGTGGCGAGGCAAGCAAAGAAAATCTGCATGGACACCGATTAGCCAAGTCGGAAGTGATCCCGTGCAGGTCACACTGACAAGTAGTGAACTGGTAGCCTTGGCTGTATAGTCGAAGCAGCCAATGATACCCAGGCACAGTACTGACACTACCGTCACAGCGTATGGGTAGACGGTAAGAGGGCGTCGACCGATGGAGTCTGTAAGTGTTGCAGTGGCGATCATCGAGATCAGCTGCACGGACGAGAGGATAAGAGTCACGAGGAATGGATCCTTGTTTCCTGCATATTGGACTGCAAGATATGGTTAGAAGCCTTCCAGGCACTATGCAACGAGCACCTACAGAAGTATGTCGCGTAGGTATTAAAGACGGCTAAACCAACAAACTGCTGTGTGATCTTGGGCCAACCAGAAATGATGAATCGAATCAGGTTGCGGCCCTTGAATACAGCCCAGGGTCCCAGCTCGGAATTTTGTTCAGCTTGTTGGCGTTCAACGGCGAGGGTTGAAGTCATGATTTCCTACTCTTAAGTTAGCGGTCACTTAGAGACGCAAAGCGACGGAGATACTCACGATTTGTTGATCAACATCGTAGCCTTCGACATTGGCGAAGCATCGGTTCAGTACTTGGGATGCTTGTTCGACCTTGCCCTTGCTTGCTAGCCACCAAGGAGACTCAGGAATGAGAAGGAAGGCCACAATAATGCAGCCAATCATCGCCCACTACAATCGGTGTTAATTTCATCATGCTTTGAGTCTCGAAAGAGGAGTCATGGGTGACTCACCTGAGTGTAAATTGGGGTTCGGAAATCGAGTGGGTCGTTGGCTTTGAGCCTGTTGAGGGCCACCGAAGCAAAGAGCTGGCCTAGGACGAACCAGCTGTTGATTAGTTAGTATATCTCGTGCAAGTGGTCCTGAAGAACTGTAATAACTCACAAACTGTAGGCATTGATGAAGAAACCTCGGAGCTGAGTGGGGGAGATCTCGGACAGGTACAGAGGCATGGTGGATTGCAGCATACCAACACCCATGCCCGAAAATAGCTTTGCCACAAGCCAATGCTGCCAGTGTGTTGCGAATGACTCGGCGAAGACGCTCTACTCGATTGGAGATGTGATTAGTGTCGATTCTTGTAAGTTTCGTGGCGAACATACTGCGGTGAGGACGACCCAGATAATCATCATGGCTACCTTTCGACCAAGACGCTCAGTTGCGTATTGAAGGAGCTAAAAACACCGTCAACAAACGATCAGATATACCGAGTATGAATATCGACGTACGACTTGTCCAATGGTCTGGCCTGCTGACTGGATACCTCCCCAAGCCGAGATGTATTTACCCGCAATGATAGTCGTGCCAGAGGTGGAAAACTGTCGTATGAACCCTGCATTGGAGACGATTCCGCCATTGAGATTGATCTCTGTTGCTATTAGCACATAAAATAAGCGTCCAGAGTACAAGGCTTACGGTAGCCATCGAGAGATGCTGAGAAGGCTGCAAGCATAGCGATACAGCCAACGCGTTTGAACCTGCGAACACTTTGCCAAACGCTCAGGTCATCAAGCTTAGACCTCATGAGAAGTCCTTCGCCTGTGTCCTCGACGGTCTCGGTGTGAGCCTTGGCCTGCTGCATTTTGATGGTATTGGTGTTCAAGTTGGCAACGCAGATCTGGACTTGATGTAGCCAAGATCTTGGTTCAGATGGGTCTTTATGGAAAATAGCTTGGCGATACGACGTGGTGTTTTTAATTCTTACTCCTCCACAGCAGAACGCGGGGCCCCAGACTTGTCTGTTCCCAGCCCAACTAACGGTCATGCTAGAAGTGTAGACCCCACTGCGGAGGGGGGAATAATTGAGTTTGATGGGGGCTGCGGAAACTAGTCCGTTCATATACAGCAGCCGGCGATCTAACAGATCCAATCAGATGCAGCTGTCAGGGATATCACGGCAATGATATCCGAGACTTCATACCACTATAGAGCACACAAGGCTGGATCACCTACACCATCTTCGTATGAACGATGGCCGAGCTAATAATTTCTCGGGTCAAAGATGTACCGCAGGAAGCTTGTCTTCAGCTTGTTGCACTCGGTCGCGTTTGGGCCGAGGAGGAGCACCCATGGTTTAAATATCGATTGATGATCATGAGACTGAGATGGAGTTGCGCAGGGTTGGAGAATAGGCGGAGAGAAACCCGAATTAGAGTAAATTTGGGTAATACCAGGTTCCCCGGAATCAGGACTGCTCTAGTATACTTTGCCGTTTGGTGCAAGTGACCATGTTATGCAAAGGGGGAATTCAAGTATTCCGGGTGATTTGACTTCGACGATCAACGAAACAAGTCAGAAGCCGCAAAGTCTCAAGAATAAAAGGCAGATAGATTCCAGGTAGAATAAAGTGATTTGCCTAGAAGGTCGCAGACATCTTACCAAGTTTCCTTTTACAAAACCCCTATTATCTACTATATCTCTAGAATGGCTTCGCTTCTTAGCACCGCCTGGTTCATCACCCAGGTCGCCATCGTCTCGGGCTTAACTTTCAACGTCCCGTCATCACCGCCGTCCAACTCAAGCGCCCAGCTTGCCGATGCCCCAGTAGGCGTTTCGTAAGTCGACATATTATGGCCAACACAAAGTAAACCTGCTGATGATGCGCAGCTTCGAGTTTTTTGCTTTCCCGGGCTATTGGAATAATGTACCTAGTACCTCCACCTGCCTGCAGAACTTGAAGGATCTTTCAGGAACTTGGCCTCCCATCAGAATCGGAGGAACGACACAGTATGATTGATATCGTGGCTTGTGTTGTAGCTGCTTACATGGTGAACAGGGACCGAGCTACCTATGATTCGTCCTCTAACCAACAAGTCACTTACACAGTGGCCGACGCTGGAGATGCGCCAAGCACGCTAACGTTCGGGCCATCATTCATGTCCTTGGCAGGCACGTACAATGGAAAAGTAACCATAGGCTTTAACCGTCGACTCAACAACCTTACAAATACCGTCGCCGCAGCAGCCAAGGCGGTTGATCAAATAGGCACCCTCCATGCTATTGAACTTGGCAACGAACCCAATTGTAAGTTCCATCCTCCAACCAATTACTTGCGGCTAACTGTGTGTCAGTCTTCAGCAGCAGTGACCCGATCGCCCAAGGCTCTTCCTGGACAGCTTCAGCGGATTACGCAAGCGAGGTCTCCTGGCAAGACGCTGTGTGCGGCAACCTTTCCGCGTCCAACCTCATCTCCGCGGGTGTGTTCTTCGGTACTAGCCCGATGAACATCGCCGGTCTGACTGCAGCCGAGGGCCAAGCAAACAGCTATGTTAGACAGTACTGCTCTCACAACTACCCGCAATCCAAGAGCACCGCCAATCTAGCTAGTTTGATGAGCCACAGCGGTATTGCGTCCCAGATCAAGCCTTTCGCGAAAGAGGTCGCGGCTGCGGTAGCAAAGGGCAAGCCCCATGTGTTTGGAGAAACAAACTCTGGTAAGTCATGTTCCAGGTCAGGTAGTTCGATATGACTGAGAATGGCCCTTAGCTACCCAGGGCGGTGGCGGTATCAGCCCAACTTACGGTGCTGGACTCTGGCTCCTCGACTATGTCATGCAAGCCCTGATCATGGGGACAGAGGTACGAAGCCCCTTTGGTGTTGTCCAACGTTGCAGCTAACTCATTGTAGACTTTGTACTTCCACCACGGCACCATCGGAAATTGTAAGTAAAGCCCAGTTCACCGACCTGGCATAAACTAACACCTTGACCAACAGGCCAGTACTGTTGGTGGGGAAAGTACTCCATGGGATCGCCCTATTTCGGAGCCTACTTTGCCACGATGGCTCTTGCTGGCGCCGATAAGATCGCCCCTCTAGATGATCAGACGACTGGATACGCAGCATATGCCATCTACAAAGATGACAAGCCGATCAGGGTTCTCCTGTACAACTCTGATTACTACACCAGCGGCTCTCGCCCTTCTCAGACATTTACCCTAACAGGACTTTCTGGTTCCACTGTTTCGGCCAAGAGGCTCACTGCTGCTGCTTCTACATCCAGAGTCGACGCTGGTCAGAGCCCGATTGTTGCTGGGCAGACGTTTGAGAATGGATCGTGCAAGATTCAGGGTCAGACCACGGTTGAGTCGGCAACTGTCTCGGAGGGAAAGGCGACGTTTACTCTTCAGGCTTCTGAAGCTCTCCTGGTGACAGTGTAGCATAAAATCTAGTGGCTGCTTCAACGGTCGGAGGTCGGTGATCGAATTTGCGGGCTGCCGTGCGCCGGTTCTGGAAACTAACTTTTTGCATGGGCTAGGATTCGAAGTAGTTTAGTCGTCACAGAGGGAACATGACGTCAGTATTATGATCCACCGTCACTTGGCCCGATGCCCGGCCTGTTGAATTGGGGCATCCCGTTTCCCCTCACTACGTGCTAGCGCTCTGAACGCGTAAATGATCAGCTATCATCTAACTAACATGTGCTAGCAATGCGCTAAGACCAGTGGCCCCCGCACTAAACGCAGGCTCGCTTTGATATGACCCGAGCTTTCAAATGGAAGCAGTAACGGGCTAGTAACTTCTCGAATATTAACTCCGTATGGCCTTTTATATATCTTTGCAATATTGCTCACTGCAGTCAAGTAGTTACCGTACCGGGAAGTGATAAAATGGCGCCATCACAGGAACAACAAGTAACCACCATCCTGACCTCTCTTATTCCATGCACCATTAAACTAAGTCGCTCTACAGATAATCAATCGGCTCCAATCCAATTGGATCTGGATCCCCGACTGGGTCGATTCCTCCAAACAAAACACGGCCGCACGTATCGTCACATTCAGTCGCAAATTCACTCTCCCATCTCGACCAACTCGAGCGCTCCTCCATTTCTCGGCCGATACACGATACAAGCTCATCGTCAACGGTGCTAGAGTAGCTGTTGGGCCAGCAAGAGGTAGCCCTCTGATATGGTACTATGATTCTCTAGATATCGCTCCTCACCTCAGACAAGGCGATAATGAGATTCACTTTGTGGTTATTCGCTACTTTGCGGCTTCTCGGGGTGGAATGCCTTTCGAGAGAACCGCTTTTCCGGGTCTGACTGTCGTTGGCGGTGTTGAGTCGAATGGGGAGTTTATTGTTCTCGGCTCTCAGGAAGGCTGGTTGGCTGAAGAGGATAACTCGATCCTGTTTCCTATGGGTAGACCGGACGATGTCTTCCTTCATGTAAGTTCTTAGTCTTGTCTGTGAAAGTTACGCTGACTCTCTTCAGATTAACGAACACATCGTACCCAGCCCTGCCAAAGCGAAAGTCATACCAGTACCATACAGCATTAAGACACTCAACGGAGAACTCCCACCATGGCGTCTACGACCTCGCGTGATCCCCACTCCAGAACAGACACCTGCTAGTGTCAATACTGTCAGAAGGAATGTTGGAAGCTTGAACTCTGGTGACTGGGTTGCGTGTCTTTCCGGCCAGCATCCTCTTATCCTGGCAGCCGGGTCTTCACATACGCTCGAGGTCCAGGCGGATGTGCATTCAACAGCATTTCTGCGCTGGACGTTCAATGCAACTCAAAAGAGCCAGATCCGAATGAAAGTTACTTACAGCGAGGGCTACGAAAACGAACCGCGCTCTTATCCATTTTTCAGGTCGAAATCTGACCGCCTGGATGCGACCAATGGTCATATCATAGGTCCTTATGATGACATAACACTCGACCTACCAGCGTCGCAAACAGTAGTGTACGAACCATTCTGGTTTAGGACATTTCGCGTTATGCGATGGGAGATCACAGCTGGGGCAGAGTCTGTGGAGCTGTCATCTTTCGATGTTACGCAGGTTAACTACCCCCTTGCAGTCAAGGCAAGCTGGGACGAGCCTGGAGACAAGGATGCTAAACAGATATGGGATTTATCCATCAGGACGATGAGAAACTGCATGTTTGACGGATACTCAGACTGCCCCTTCTATGAACAACTCCAGTCAGTACAACCTCCACGCCACATTGCTCTTATTGACCATTCTCTAGGTACTCTGGCGATTCTCGTTCCGTCGGCCTATTTCACTATCTTCTATCTGGCGACGATAGATTGATGAGGCAGACAATCACCAACTTTGCTGCCTCCGTGACGCCCGAGGGCTTAACGCAGTCTCGCTTCCCTTCCCATGTACCGCAGATCATCGCTGGTTTCTCTCTGTACTGGGTCCTCCAGGTCTGTGACCACCACCTCTACTTTGGTGACGCGGCCTATGCTAGATCATTTCTTCCTCGGATTGATGGCGTTTTCGAGTTCTTCGAATCTCACGTTGATAACTTGGGCCTTGTTAGCGGGTTCCCAGAGGATGTGTGGCAGTATGTCGACTGGGTTACTACCTGGGGTGCAACCGACACGCACCCGGACAAGGGAGTCCCAACATCCGGGCGAGAGTCGAATCGGCATACTTACTTCAGTATGCTTTACGCCTATGTCCTGAAGGAAGCTGCTTGTCTGGTCCGAGATGTCGGTCGACCTGGATACGCAGACGAGTACGAATCTCGCGCGGCTTCTGTAGTCAAGGCGGTCCGCACTCACTGCTTTGATGGTAAGTTCTTTACGGATTCTACGGCTGATATTGCGGGTGAGGGGTCTTACTCTCAGCATTGCCAAGTATTCGCTGTCCTCAGTGGCGCCGCAACCCCTGAGGAACGACCACGCCTTCTTAAGGAGTCATTCTCTGATCCGGCATTTTCCAAATGTTCCTATGTCATGGTGTTCTACGCTCTCAGGGCATTTGCTCTCGCTGGCGACGAGGTGTATGAGTCAGCGTGGGGGAGTGTCTGGGACCCTTGGCGAAAGATGTTGGCGAATAACCTCACGACTTGGGAAGAGGATGACGTGCGGCAGCGCTCGGATTGCCACGCTTGGGGCAGTGTTCCTATCTATGAGTACTGCACCGAGCTGGCAGGTTTGCATGTCATAGCTCCGGGGTCAAGCAAAATCTTGTTTTCGCCGAGACTAAAATTGACTCGAGAGTTGAAGGCAAAGGTAGCTCTTGGTTCGAGCAATACTGCCACGGTCACGTGGAGTATTCAGGATGACGGGAAGAAGAAGGTCGAGTTACGACTTGAGTCGCCAGTTTGGGTTATAAGCAAGTTACCCGGAGGGGAAGAAAAAGACTGTGGTGTGATCGGCCATGTTACAATGAGTTTCTAGGCTGGAGAAGAGCTTGCGGGTGATCACATAGTCAAATTTCTGCTTCAAATATCTGAGCTGGTGTGATATACTATAGTTCCGAAAGCTAAACACCGCCGTCTCCCTTCTCTTACTTCATCCGCCACTCATCGCAACACAAGTCAGTCTGCAATCCTCAATCATCATACACAAGCTGCAACGGTCCCTCGCGATTATCCGGCCGCGTAACATGATCCACCCATTGACTATCAGCAGTGTAATATATCTGCTTGGAATCTCCCCACTTCTTAGGCCGCATATCCTGCACCATCACCACACGATCAACCTTCTCGATCCTCAAAGGCTGTTCAAAATTCTTCGTTGGCTTCAGTCCGGATCCAATGCGGAAGTCTGTCCAGCCTACTGTCAAGCGACCAAGCTTGTAATGCTCCTCCCAAACGAATCTCTCACAGCTGCCAGCATTTTCCAGGAACCCCCGGAGCAGTGTTTTAGCGAATGTCACATGGGTGTTATCTGGGTCTGAGTGGTAAGTTTGGAAGTTAGGGCAAAGGAGCGTTGTTAAGTTCTTGGCGCGTGATAGAGCGCGGTTCATTGCATCCTGGTAATTGTCAGTATTCCGCAGGCAGGGACAACCGCGTATTTACTTACAAGGTTGGTAGTCACATACGGCGCGAACTCGAAAACCCGTAGCGAAGGTAGGTTCTTGGTCAAGATGTTCACACTCTCAGCTGAGGCGAACGGGATCTCCCACGACTCACTACACATATGTCGATAAGGAAAACGCAGTGTTTCCAGCCCAGTATGCTTCACCACGGACTGCAAGAGTCGTCTTGACAGGCCGGGGTTCCGCTGGACCGCCGAGTTGTACATGTTGTAGTCATGTATCTCCAAGCTGGTCAATGAGTCAAACGACGAGAGGAATCGATACATTCCTTCCAGGTATACCTCTGTCTCGGCGTAGCTTGCTTTAGGGCCGAACCCTTTCATCTCCAAACACAGCTTTCGCAGGTGAATATCTCGCTTGTCAGCTTTACTGAACAGATCTTCGAGATGTTTAAAGAACGTAAGCTGTCCCTCTTCGAGACCTCTGAGGCTAAGATTCCGCAGCTTGAGGAAGTCAAAAGCCCGTCTGATGTTCGGCATCACATTTTCACAAAAGTTACCACTGAAGCTTATCCCATGTAAAGTCAGTGATTTGAGCGCTGTGAAATCATACTCTTGTTCCAATGCATTAGAGTCGCGAGCTTTGAGTTTCGCTTCCCAATCGCCTAGAAAGTCGGAGTAATACTTGGATGTTCGAAGCTCGAGACTCTGAAGGCTCGAAAGGGAATTGAGTAGCATGCTCTGTAGGGGTCTTTCGCTGGTCACACCAATTGATTCCCAGCCCCTGTCTTCGATGCAGATGTGCTCCAGGTTACTGAGATTGGCGAGTGGAATCATAGCTTCAGACTTTATGCTACGTTCATAAGGGTGGAGTCGTATAGATTTGAGATTCTTCATTTTCGAAAGACTCTCCGCCATTGACCTTCAATCTCGTTAGTATAACACAAGTGCTCTGCCGAGATTGACTTACTCAGTAAGGTCCTCAGCATCAAAAACTTCCAAATTATGAAGGCTCTTCAAAACTTCTTCAAAATATCTCAACACAAATGGCTTGTGCTTCTTGCCGGGATCAATCTTTCCAATGATCATCTGCCTGACATTGCCGGCACAAGAAGGCACGGCATTTGGATCAAGGAGAGTTGAGAACCTTTCCTGCTGGCCCTTATACTGCCCCTCTCTCTTGAGCTGTTTCTTCTGGGCAATGCTTAGGTGAGGCTCAATGCGACGGATGACGTGGGGGATGTGTGCCCAGAACGATGTTGAGACGGAGATGCGTTTATGGATGATGGCCATCACGAGAGCATAGTATCTCTTGGAAGTGCAGGCCATTTTGACCATGCTTTTTGGATCGTTAACCTGAGTTTGTCAGCACTTGAGATTCAGCGATTGACTTTAGTAAAGACTGACGCTTTCGAGGATCTGTTGGAGGATCTCGGCTGGCAAGACTGACAAGACATCATCAGGAGCTGGCAACGTCTCCTTCGGAGTCTCGATCTCGGCGGTGTCATTGGCCTTCAATTTTGCCTTTGCATCGGCTGGTTTTGTAGCTTTTAGCTTCTTGGCCGGTGCTTTCTTCCCTTTCGTTGTCGGCTCAACTTTCTCGTCTTCAGCTGCTTTGCGCTTCCTCTTTGGTGGGGCAGCAGGTGCTGGTGTAGGTGCAGGTTTAGCAGTGACTCCCAAGTCAATGTTTCGAATTCTGGCGCTCCTTCTCGTTGACATTTTGACTGAGATCGTACGGCGATAGGAGTATTTGAGAAGAGATTAAGATATTTGAGACAAGACAATTCGCGTGATTATAAAGGACGCGATCGTTTTAGGGGAGATTGGATGACTTAAAGCTATGATCGTGATTGATTGGTGCGTCCGCTGGGCTAAGCCACTGTAGCCTAGAGTTAGTCTTCAGGTGAGACGCTTGGCTACATTCAGAAACCGCCGTTAATAATTATCTGATAGGGCCATTAACTTGTGTATTTTTTTATAAAAAGATTATTAGCAGATTTAAACTTCTTTTCATCTATAAGGAATTCTCAGCTTTTTATTATATATATAAATACTACAACGGCTCCTTATAACGTAAATTAAAGGTAACCTATGGCGCTGCTTGTTGTTGTTTTGTCAGTCTACAAATAACGACAGTAGGACCTCTTTATTGGTCATCACAACGGCCCACCTATTCCGCCCGCGGAATTTACGAATATTTAAAAGCCTGCTCTTCGCTTCGTATTCACTAACAACAGGCAATGTCAGATGACAAGCAAAGTTAATGTTCTCGTCATTTAAGATATAACCTAGGTCTCGCATCTGAAAACATTTATCCATAGTTCAGCCCATGCATATAGATAGGTAGTATGGGCAAAGGGCGCTAGGTTGTGGCAAGGTCTCACTGTCAATGGTATTTAAACAGCATTTGTGCTGGTTTTACACAAAGATGTATTACCAAGAACCAGCCACAATCTCGACAGAAAACCACATCTATTAAATCAATTCTTCAGAATAAATAGAGTATGAGACAAAAATTCTCTTTGTATCAAGCCATCACCGTCCATTGTTAAAACAGTCTACATTGTCAGAAGATTGGTAGCTGCAGGGTAGTTAGTCTGACTGAAATGCGGATCTTGGTTCTCCACCAGAATCTTATCCCCCGCTTGGACCTCAGGTCTAAGACACATCCCCCTCCAAGCCAGTAGCACGCATCTAGACAACGCCATCAATGATCCCTTGCACAAACAAATACCACTCCAGAGTCTCTAGATAACGATTTCTATCGCACACTGAGACTCTGCATGAGACACCACCACCAACAGCCTGT
The DNA here is from genome assembly GCA_014898885.1 of Fusarium lyarnte (nom. inval.). Taxonomy (NCBI): domain Eukaryota; kingdom Fungi; phylum Ascomycota; class Sordariomycetes; order Hypocreales; family Nectriaceae; genus Fusarium; species Fusarium lyarnte (nom. inval.). Next base: position 40,383 of record JAAVUB010000282.1, read on the forward strand.
GATATCAGATTCTGAATAGCTAAGAAAGCGCCACCAATTGTGGCAAAAATGAATTGGAATTGCGCCCCCTTTTCGTTGCCCTTCCCTTCCCTCACAGGCATGCACGTGTTATTTCCCTCCAGTATGCTCATAAAACATAAGGCTGGATTTCCTGCTCTTCTTTTCTGATGTTCAATCGAGCTTCAACTTTTGCCATGGGTATCAAGTTGGACATTCCGGGAGCCGAAAAGCTCCCAACGCTACCGACACTGTCGACACTTGTAGCACTTCCAATTGTTGCGAAGCTTTTAAGTCACCCAAGTCTGCAGAATCTCCCAGATCTCTCAAATGTCCGGAAACTTCCAAGAGCTCATATCGCAGCCATCGCGTTTATCATTTCCGCTTTGTCACTGATTATCCTGAGTCCCTGGAGCTGGGATATAGACAACTCAAGTTGGTCGCATCACCGTCACAAATTTCGTGATGAAGACCGTAAATTTGCCCTCGTCGTACCCGCCACGTCTCCAAGCCCCGACCTCTGCAAAACGGTCGTCACCGCCCTTGCGCTCGGCTACCCCAGTCCCGTCATCATCAACTGGGGGATTGATCACCGGCTCATATCCCATTGGAACGGTGGTCACAATCTGCCCAAAATTCCTGGCATTGTCGACTATCTCGATGCAGTTCTGCACCCTGATGCACATCCGTCTGAGAGATTGAGTGAAGATGACATCATACTCATGGTTGACGGCCACGATGTCTGGTTCCAATTGCCCGCACAGATCATGCTCGAGCGATATCACAAGATCAATAAGGAGGCCAATGAGCGGTTGCGCAAGCAATGGAATAAGAAAGGAAAAATGCCGATGCAGCAGACTATCCTAGTGGCCACTGGCAAGAAGTGCTATTCCGGTCTGGCGGACAAGGGCATTAATATCCAATGTGAGAAGTGGCCTGAAAGCCCAGAGCGAAAGGATCTCTATGGCCCTGATACGGAGAAGGATAGGGAGCATTGGCAGACGAACAGGCCACGATGGATCAATGGTGGTGTCTACATCGGCCCCGCTGGCGATATGCGCCGCTTGTTTCGTAGATCGCTGTTTACCATGGAGGCCGGTATCGGACAGGGAATCAAGATGCACAGTGAGCAAGCTCTTACAGGTGAAGTCGTCGTGGAGCAGGAGATCTTTCGGAAATTCCAGAGAGACAAGGGAAGGCCCAGGCGTGGCATGAGGAACATGCTGGATAACAAGCTTGAGTATGGAATTGGTCTTGACTACGGTCAACAGATATCGATGCAGACTCAGTGGACGCAGGATGATGAAGGTCGTGATCACGGTGCTTTCGTCACACTGGGTGATCAGAAACTCATCGACGAACACTCCGCTGCCTTGGGTATCTCACCAACACGACTAAAAGGTCTACCGGAGGATATCAAGAACGCAGAGAACCCACTTGAACTCATCCAGCCAGACGCAGACTGGAACAACATGTCCCTCTACGCCGACTTCTTCCTCGAAACCGTCCCCGTCATCCTCCACCACAACGGCATGCACGGACTAAAAAGACGTCGCTCGACATGGTGGGACAAACCATGGTACTACCACCACCTTCGAGAGCTTCTCAAGATCCAGATCCAGAAGAAGGGTGAGCCGGAAGATCCCCTTGCGACGGTGAAGACAGAAAATGGGAGGATTAGGTACTGGGGTGTTTCGGCGGAGTATGAGAGTAGGTACCCAAGACAGATGGTTGATAATGCGTTTGGGAGGTTGGATAAGATGAAGTTTGGGGATATTTGTAGACATACGAAGAGGGCGCCCAAGGGGCCGAACCAGGAGTGGTGGGAGGAGGTTTTCCGTGATACCGAGGGGCCATGGGGACACTGAGTCGTTACCAATATGAGCACGCCTTTGGGCTGAGGACTGAAGGTTCCTTACAGCCCTCAAACTTGGACATACAGCGCCATGTAAATGAGTTAGGGCGCCTATGGTTAGTGAAGGATTGGAGTTATTGTCTTGATTTGGGATTTGCCTGGCTTTAGTTTCGTTACTGTTAGTTTCTATAGAACTTGTATGCTTTCTTACCATTTTCTCGTGGCGTATCAGAGTGCTTGTTGGTCATTGGCAATAAAGCTGATATCATATGCGCGAGAGATCGACATTTCCGTAAGGTTCATGAACCGACCTAATTGGATAAGTGATTATCTATGATCTTGAATTGCTTAGAACATCTGAATGTCCATATCCGCCTCCGTCACTGCATAATAATCTCAATATCTCCCAGGGAGTCTATTCCCGCGGGATTCTAAATACAGGATACTCCATCCCCGCTTCAACAGGAATGATGTTGAACTTGACATAGCTATCAATATTCTCCGGCTCCAGAGCGATAAACGCTAAAGCGGCATTTTGTTGCCTCGTGCTCACGTAGTAGCTTCCGACCGGCAACACAACTTCTCGAGTGGTTGAGTTTGTGGTGACCGTGTTGAGATATGTGCCTTCATACAGCTCTGGTTCAACGACCGAAGTTTCAATGGTCAAGGTATCCAAAGTTCGTCTTAACTCGTAGTTCATCTTTTCAACTTTGAGTCCCAAGATCTCGAGTCTCTCGGCAACGTCGGACCATGTTCGTGGGATAACATAAGCTTCGGGTCGGGGCCTGGTGAGATTGGCGATCGATGGGGTAGTCCGCTGGAAGTCGATCGGCACTTGAACAACGCTGCCGTTGCGAGTATCAACCATGGTGAATGTCCTATTCTCCGGGATGTATGAATCGGTGATGACGATATCTTCTTCGCTGTTGATGAACTCATCACGCGCGTCTTCGACCACTGACTTGACCTTCTCAGCGTTATCTCTCGCTAACTCGAGAATGGTCTGGATCTTGATAAGTGCAGTTGCAACACGTCGTTGGAAATGCTGATTTGCGATACGAATACCCCGCATCTCGAGGAGAAATGAGATCGTCTGTGTCAGCCCGACGGCATTACGGCCTGTGCGTGCCTCTGTCACAGCTTCAGTGAAGCGAATGCGTGAGCCTTCAGTGCGGTTGGAAGGCCCAGTAACGTATGGCTCCCACCGGAGGCCATGAGACTCAAGTTTCTCCCCCACAGCAGGGATGAAGAAGTCGAGTAGCTGCTCGCGAATCTTAGGATGAATGTTTGGGTTGATGCCGCCAGACAGCAGAGAGTCGGCACCGTGCTGGTAGTGGCCGCCGTATATGGTCGGTGCGGTGAACTCGTCTGCAACGAATATTAGCCACAGCAACTGAAGAGTAATGAGGACTACTTACGCATGTCAAGAGCAATGTGGGGATTCCATTCACCGACAACTCGTTTGATCTCTCTAGATTGACCACGCATGAGCTTCAGATGCTCTCGGTTGGGATCGAGGTTTGACGCCAGCTGTCTCTGGAAATATGCAACACCATCAACGTTATACCTAGGAAGGATCTTGATGTCCATCTTTTCCAATATTGACTTGGCCCACGAAGGCTCGGCATCCATCTTGCCCAAAAACGCCAGAACAGACTCATCCGCAGCTGGCTCATTACCGTGGATTGCGGCTTGGAGATAGATGCGCAGCTTGTCGCTGCTCGAGTTGGAGTTTGGCAGGGACAGGAAGACGTATGGAATGGCCCGTCCTTCTTCCGATTGGAAAGCTGCCGATTCATAGCTCATCCAGTCATGCTTTTGAGCGAGACTTCGTATGAAGTAGTCTTTCAAGTCGATTAGTACATTCCTTGGGTACCGAGATTAGCTATCTCACCGAGTTCAATATCATCAGTAGGACCCTCAGTGCCGTTTGAGAAGCGCGCGGGTACCTTGTCGGGATTCAAAAATGCAGGTGACCTGAGAGTGATGTTGACGTCGGGGAAGTTGGCCGAGACAAGGTCAGAGTCTTTGGTCGTAGGTGCCCAGTTCTCACCATATTGTAGGCCCCTTTGGATACCACCTGACTGTCCTATGACAACAGATACGAGGGCCGCGAAAGCAATAAGTCGTTGAGCCATTTCGTAAGGGCTCTAGACAAGTTCACTAATTACACGAATGTGGATGGCAAAACCGTACATTGCTTTGTGGCAGCACCGGCTTTTAAACACGACGTATTGCGTTTCCACCGCACCGGCCTCGGTCGTGATCGGATCTTATTCTGAACCCGTCCGAGGCCCAGAGCAGATCGTTGCATTGCATATAAATATTGTGACATTAAGTAGGATTCCATTTAATTCTCTCCGCATTCTAACCGAGTTGATGCGATGGACTGACTGACGAACTGAGGGGTATGCTTGGCATCGATGATACTCTGGAGACTGGAGATGATGAGCATGGAGAATTACCGGATAAGGTAGGTCGATAGATAAGCTTAAGTAAAACTCCGCAATAACCCGATTTTAGGGCAAGGTTTATTATGCTTCGCTTGAGACTCGGGATCGGCCTTTCCGCAACCTAACCGACTGTTTACCGAGTCATATTGTCGAAGAGAGATTCCAGATGACAGGCGCGAGTCTTGCAATAACATTTCCTGAAATAGGGCTCGAAAATTTGCTTTCGACACATATGGGAAGCACTCTTACAGGAGGGTGATCTTTGATTAGCTTGCTCATTACACAGGCCCCCGCTATAGGTCCTACTCCTTCCTTCGCCTCGTCAACACATACCTCGTGCGCCTGCTAAAAATACCATTTAAGATTTGCCGGAACTTTTTGCTACTTCCTCTCCTCTTCTTACAGCTTCCATATCCCCGCCAGAGCCCCAGTAGGTTCCATGCCCCAGAAGGACTCAAGTGAGTGTTCTGATCTCGGCTGAGCTCTTGCGAGCACTATCCTCGAACAGCTCTGGTATTCTGACTGACGTTGCCCAGAGGCTCCGCTCGTACATGAGTCGATCAAGATTGACAACCGCTGTCCATCCTAGGCTGAACGCGATGAAGAGAAGCGGGCTAACGCTTGGAGTAAAACTATGGTTGAAGACAGTAGCATTCCTGAAGAAGTCTTCGAACCAGCTCCTCTCACCCTTTACCCACTCGTTGTTCAACCCACTGTGCGTTTGTGCAATTAAGCCAGCTAATGCCATACTCATCGGTGTAGGAGTCTGGAGGGACAAGGCTGATGAATTTGGCTTGGTAGGGGTTAACCTTGCGGAACTGACGAGGGCACTGGAGCACCAGTAGACAGGCCAACGTTTCTCGGCGATATTTATAATTATCATTCAATCCTAACCGTTATATTTCCTCAACACTGCCACAAGGTAATGACCGAAAGTCTAATTCTAGTGGCAAATCTCTTTACTGCTCAACCGCGAAGCCCAGCTTTGAGTGAGCGGCCAGTTCCGGTCAGCGATGTTGACGTTTTGGTGCTATTATAAAGCCATAAGGGGAGAAGCTTTAGCCAAATTGCAAAGATATCTACATAGCACAAATGATTTGCAACAGGACCTTGGAAGATGGCAGAGAGGAACCTGAAACATTTTAACACAACTGGTATGAAAGACATCTGCTACATCATCATCACAAGCGTGACCCGGTTGGGTCAGAGTATGTCGAGAAGATCAGCAGGCTATGTTGCTCGGAGATGACTGAATTGAATCAATTATACGATTAAAAATCAAGCTTAAGAGCTTGGAGGAACATCATCCTTGTAAACAGACTGGGTGTTATTAATTCACCATCACATGGAGTCTCTAGTTTCTTCCCACCTGTGCCCGGAAATGCCCCACACCGCCGTTCCTGGCAGTATCAGTTGCTGATCAATTTGTTTCTATAGGCTTGAAGCTATTGTTAAAGCCTTGGCCGTCGTCATTGGTAGCCCTCGATAAGCTGAAGTCGTTGGGGGCCATTTTGAGATTCCAGGCATGTTATAAGTATAAGGCTTGGTACAATCAGGCCGGAAGGAGGATTCAGTGAAATTGCCATCATCTTTCCTCAGCACAATCATGAAGCCAATCGCAGCAATCCTCCTTGTGACTTTTCCAGCTACAGCTGTCTCGCTGTGCAAGCGTGACTGCAAATCCTTCGATCTCAGTGGTCCAGGACCCAGGGGATGGTCCAGGATGGGCCAACCAATCCGCGTGTCAGAAATCGTAAACTGCACTTCGGAAAGGGCCAAAGAAAACGGCGATGGCAAAGGCAATTGTAATATCCAGCGCTACAAAATGGGCATCATTGCCAATGCAACCATAAACAGCACCGACGGCGCAACCTTTCAAGCACCAGCTCCAGCAAACCTCAACACTTCCATGTCAAACAAAAAGACCATCATAAAGGCTCTCAAAAACACTGTAGTGCCGGAGAAAGTCACCTTGGAGAGGCTCGTCGTGCTGCCGTTCACTGCCCCTTTTAACACAACGCCCAATGGGACTTATGGGTACTGGACATTTACGCCTGCAATGCAGTGCTGGCGGGGATATCCGAAAGACTGTGATGGCGATTTGGAGAGGGACTTGGACGGTTATTCGGCTGTGGTGTGCGGCTTTAGGCTGAAAAGCAATGCGACGGATGAGAATGGCACCACGTTCGAAGGTAATGTTAGCTTCGTGGAGAGGGACGAGGAAGACGCTCTTATAAAGTCTGAGATCCGGCCATGGCCAGAACTAAGTAGGGCTCGCGAACAGGCTAGGGAATGGGAGGAAGCCGATGTAGATTCAGGGGCCATGAGATATTATGGAATATCGATGGCTGCCATCTGGTCATCCCTTGCTTGCCTATTTGTATTTATCTAGCACATGAGCTCATCTGTCGGCACAGAAATCTTACATAAATTCACACAGCTTTCTCAAATATGCCACTGTTTAATAGTATAATACTCTTGGCGCACGTGGATACTACTCAAACTTCACCTCACTTAAGAGAAAATTGCGCCAAGTTTTAAAGTAGCCTATTAATATGACCGCGGGTTCTGTCATATAATAATAGAAAACTATATAGGTAGGGTGAAAAAAGCCGTGTCGAACTCGTGTAGCTAAATAAACACTTAGACCTGCAGAACTCAGGACAAGGGTGACGAAAACAAGTAGAATTACCAACCTTGTGACTCGGGAATTTCTGCATTGAGATATTGACATTGGTGCTTATCCTAATATTAATAGTATGATCGGGCTGCTTTTATAGGCCTCTGGGTAGCCACGCCACCTTGGCCAACGTCACTGAAGCAAAAAAGCTGAGAGAGTTGGGGGCCATTTTCAAGCTCAGGCAGCAACGCAAAACGTAAAAGGACCTGATTCGGCTTTTAAGAGGCCTCTCCAATCGACATTTAGTTCTAATATTCATAGTAATGAAGTTTACAATCTTCTTTCTCGTACTGTTTCCAAATGCCTCGTTGTCGCCATCTAAGCATAAATGCAAAACCTTTGATCTAGAATCGCCAAATGACTCCAAAGGCTACTCTGAAATAATGGAAGCGACTCGACTCTCTAAACTAATCAACTGCATCATAGAGAGAGCAAAAGAAAAGGGCGAAAACAAGGGTAATTGCAAGATCCAGAGCGCCAAGACAGCCATCATCTATCAGCTTCGACAAAATCCACAATATGCCTCTCCACACTTCTCTAGAGAATAAGAAAAATATCCTGGAAGCAGTGCGAGATGCATCAGATTCTAAAATGATAGAGTACGCCAACTTGGAGCGCCTAGTAGTGATACCGTACACAAACTCATCTCTCGTCATACATAAAGACAAGTGTGGGTACTGGATCTTTGAGCCGGTGCTGAACTGTTGGTCTGGAACACTGGATGACTTCTATAATTATGGTTATCTAGATGGTATTGATGTGGTGGTTTGCAGGTTCAGAATTGATAGGAAAGGGAGCAGCGAAAGCGATACAGAGTATAGTGGCAGGGTTGCGTTTGCAGAGGATAATTACCCCAGCTCTGAGGTAGAACCTGATGTTAGACCATAGCCAGACTATGATAGGCCTGTTGAGATAGCTGAGGAATGGGAGAAGAATGATGTGGGTGCGGATGTGGAGGAGTCGTTTGCTATGAAGTTTTATAGTGTTGTCCCGAATCTGATTTGGTCATCGCTTGTTTCCATATTTACACTTATCTGTCTGACCGCCTTTAAGCGATGCTTGGCCGCTTTTGACTCGCAGAGGTTAAGTAGGGGCTTTTTCGTCCAGAACGCCGGCCAGGTAACCGTGCCGGTATCGTTTACCGGCATAATGTGCCAGCAAACCCGAAGGTTGTCCGTGGTAGTGAAGTCATCAAGCAAGACTATTCTTTGGAAGGCACTGGATTGTTACCCCGCTTAGTGCCGGACATGAGACTGGCTTCTCCGTACTAACTGGTTTGAAGAAGTATAAATGCTCCTCATTCGCCAGACCAGGAGCCCACGTGGACGGCGTCTTTGAACAGCAAACACATATTCTCTGACTCTTCGAGTGCAATAAAACAAGCTCATCTTAAAGTGAAAGAAGAAACCTCTTTTACAAGATCTATAGGCTTCGGCAAGATGTCAACAGACCTTACCACTGTTTCAACATCACAGGGATGCCCAGGTGAGCAACACCAAAACTCAACCACACATAGAGACTGAAGCTGACTCGTTGTCACAGCTATTGGACCTTATGTAAAATTTCCACTGAACAACTGAGGTCGTTATTTACTAACTTCTACCCCAAGTCACAAGCTGTAGTCGCCGGTCCTTATGTTTTCCTCTCTGGCCAGATCCCAATCGACTCAACCGGCAAGCCTCTCGAAGGAAGTATCGCAGACAAAACTCACGCATGCTGCAAGAGCGTCCAGGCTGTTTTGTCAGCAGCCAACAGTGATATAAGCCGCGTGGCAAAGGTCACAGTGTTCTTGGATGATATGAAGAACTTTGCCGAGTTCAACGCAGTTTATGAGACCTATTTCACTCATAAGCCGGCTAGAAGCTGTGTGGCGGTAAAGACTTTGCCTAAGAATCTGGAGGTGGAGATTGAATGCGTGGCTTTGATGAGTACCAATGGGCCTCGACTGTGAGCATAGGAAACTAGGATCCCAGAAAGAGGAATAGGCAGTTGGCTTTGGCTTTACCCTTTAGTTAAGAAAAGAAGTATATTGAGATCTTAGTGTCATCTATTCACACTTAGAAAGACTCGACATGTAGATGTGTCATTTGGAGTTACAATATGTCCTGAGAGCTTATATCACCATACAGAACCTAGAATATGAGTGCTAGTGGTAAATCAATGGATATTTAAGAAGACTACAGGCATGTCAAAGTTTGCTCCGCACAGCCGCCTCTCCGATGGTAGCAGATATGACCAGATCTCGAACCTTTAAAGCCACGCCATAGCTGTATGTGTAACCCAGAGTGTTGAAGCCATAGGCGTGTATCACGTCATCTTCCCGCTCCAGGCGATATCCTCCTTCTCTGCTCGGTCGGAACCCAACCAAATCCTTCATGACATGCTTTTCTAGATCAACATCCTGATATTGGTCGTTCATGACGAGCTTCATGCGTCGTAAAATATCTGATCGTACTTCAGGGACAACCCTTTGATTCATGTTGCCTGGCTGACTGACTCCCCCAACAATCACGCCGCCACTGTACATCCGCGGAATCTGATAGGTGTAATGAGAACCCTGAAACATAACCATTTCGTGAGTATCACTTTCGACAAGCATCGTCTGGCCACGAACAGCGACCACTTTGTTGTCATTCGCAAGGTCGAAAGCTCCTAGGCCCGACGCGTTGACGATTCTCTTTATCTGCAGAATTGACCTGGCCTCCTCAAGGGACTTAACTTCAGCGCGGATGAAACGGACCCCTTTCTTGTCTAGCACCGCCTTGATCCAAGGCAAGAATACTGCTGGGTTGACAGTCATGGATTGATATTTGAATCCAATTTTGGCGCTTGCTGGAAGATCTTTTGATAACAGACGGCGATACTTGGGTACCATACGTTTATACCAGATACTAGAATCATCGTCTCGGTCATCATAGTACTCAGTTACATCTACCACCTGATAATTGATTTAGTTGTGAATCCTTAGGGTTAAATGGCATCGATAGACCACCAACCTGTACTCCGCTTGTCGGATCACGATGGGCGAGTGCCCAGTAGAACTTGAAGCTCTCGGTCTGCAAATCATGCCCCTTGTAGTCCGGGTGGGGAAGAATGCCAGCGCCAGCCCTTTACACAACACTTGTCAGCTGAAAGGAAACAGTCATGGGGGCTGAGTGGTCCCTACCAAGGACTTGCCCACTCTTGAGATGAATCGTCTCCGGGTAGATCACGGGCGAGGATGGTCACAGAGTATCCTGCTTCGACGAGCGCAAGAGCAGACGTGAGTCCGATGATTCCAGAACCGATTATACCGACTTCCATTGTCAATGCTTTGAGAGACTTCGTTCACAAACGGCTGGCGGTTTAGAAAATATCTCACTGAATAGGGCATCGGCAGCAGTAATTTGAGGAAGTCTTGTCCTTCGATGATGCGACTGCGAAATATGTTGCAGGCTGGAGCCGGCTCCGAGAACTTGGAGACTGACCGGCACGTTCGTTATTGAGCACTGGAAATAGCGCTAGTCAAGAATTGGTAGGCCGCCGGAGAGCACTACTAGATCCCGGCGATCGAAGGGGGGCCGAAGCGCAGACTTGGACTGTGGAGACATTCCGGCACATCGACCGGCACGGATGCCGGATAGGACGGCACTGTGAGGCGGATCCCGCCCGGGGCAAAGAATCATCATTTCAATACTTCCGGGCTCCCTACTGATCGATAAATTGTTCATCATTCATTTACGAAAGCTGGGCGCAGCAAGTCAAGGCATATCACAATGACTTCATCCAAAACCCGAGTACTGCTGGTTGGTAGCGGCGGTATTGGTACCATCGCTGCCCTTAATCTCGAGCGAGGAGGTTTAGCAGAAGTCACGTCTGTTTTGCGGTCCAATTTCCAAATCGTGCGCAGCAAGGGATTCACGATCAGATCTTGTCAGCATGGCGAGATTTACAATTGGCGGCCAACAGAAAGTCAGTTCTGCTTAAGAAGATGAAGAACTTCAGCTGACATTAAATGAAGTCTTCGATGCCATTCCCAACAGATGCGATCCCCAAGGCCGGCCATTTGATTTCATCGTGTGCTGCACGAAGAATATTCCAGACATCATTCCTACGTTGTGCGATATCATTGCTCCCGCAGTAACACCTGGCCATACAGCCATCATCTTGATGCAAAATGGTGTAAATATAGAAAGGCCATTTTTCTATCGATTTCCAAATAACGTTATCGTATCCGGTATCAGCAGAATCGACGCCCACGAAGTCGCACCTGGTGTCATCGAGCAGAAACAGAACGACCTCCTACATATAGGAGCCTTCAATAACCCGTCTTTGCATTTACAGGTACAAGAAGCGGCGGCGAAGCGCTTCGTAGAAATCTACAGCATGGGAGGCAAGACTATCTGCTTGTATAAGCCGGATGTCGAGTTTGATCGTTGGAGCAAATTGGTATATAATGCTTCTTTCAATCCGGTATGCGCTCTGACACGCCTGAACACTGGCGAGCTGCAAAGAACAGGCCGGGTGATGGAAACTCTTGTAATTCCTGCCATGAACGAAGTTCTTGCTGTCGCGAAGAAAGCTGGACATATGCTCCCAGAAAGTATCATCATTGATACAATACGGAGTAACCCCATAAACGAAAACATTACACCAAGCATGCAAATCGATTTAGAAAAGGTAAGGCACCCCCTCGATGCAAACAATAGTTCTGAATCTAATACGGGCTTTAGGGTAATTTCATCGAACACGAGAATATCATTGGGGAGGTGGTTCGAGAAGGACAAGACCGAGGCGTGGCTACACCAGTGTTATCTACTTTGTACGAACTGTGCTGCGCAGTGCAATGGAAGCTCAAAGAAAATAGGAACCGTAAATAGAATGGACGGTTAATTTCTCTCAATCGCATCTTGAGAATTTTTTTAATTTGACGAGGGCATGGTGGTTTTAATCATTGTAGATTCGCGCACCGCTGGACACTACACTCTTCACCAACCACCCACTCGCGTGCAGGATTGAAAGGCAGGCTACAGATAATGTCCTGGCTCGCATACCGGAACGAAAACGAGGTTAAACGAGGTCGTCACGCTAAGCACATGGGGACTTTTGTGAGTTATATCCGTAAATACCCACAACGGCCCACACAAGTGTCTGGCTGCAGCCAATTAGACAATATGGGATGTTGCGAAGGACTGCAAGGGTGTCTCCAATTAGTGGCCTGGGGTTGTTGGACTTGTTCCTTTTTATTTCAGCGGCCGTCGGCTTCCCTTTCCTCGTTCTCGTTTTCCATCCCGAGCTTTCTAAGCTTTCCCCTCAAAATTCAGAATATTCGCATTGGTTATGTCGAGTAGTACACCAACACCGTTGCCTGCATCCGGAATTTCGGACCATCGAGGCTCCAAGACAAAGCGAGGGCACCGAAAATCGAGAACGGGATGTCAAACATGTAAGCTGAGGCGTATCAAAGTAAGTCATACTCCAGCCTGCTCTCCCCATCGGCCGTGCGACATACCAGACCGTTGCTAATCGGTCGCATCCGACTTCTTTTAGTGCGGAGAAGAGAAACCTATCTGCGCTCACTGTGTGAGGCGAGGTGAAGAATGCCACTACACAGTCCCAATCCATACCAGGCACTACGCCACTCCAGTGTCGTCACCACAAACATCTGTAACGGCACCGAGTCTCGGCTTATTGGACTTGGAGTTGATGCATAACTTTTGCACGTCAACGTACGCAACACTAAGCAACGACGTGGCAATTCGAGATCTCTGGCGAATTCGCATCGTCAGACTTTGTCTCAAATGTGAATATGCCATGTTGGCTGTACTGTCTGTCTCAGCACTCCACCTCAGCCACTTCTCATCGGAGCGAAAGGAATTTCTCCGCGCAAGGGCCATTGTATATCACAACCAGGCTCTGAGCATCGCAGCTCCGTTCATCGATGCCTACGACGACACAAACGCTCAAGAGCTGTTTGCCTTTTCCATCTTGACTATTTATTATTGTGAGTATCCTAAACATCCACATAGCCATGCTAACCCTCTTTGATCCAGCCTTTGCACAAACCCCAGAGCAAGAAGATGGCCCGTATCCTCCTTGGGTAGTTCTAGTCAACGGGTGCGAAAGCTTTGTCGCGTTGGGCAACAGCACACTCTCCCTCGGTCCTTTCTCATCTCTTCTGTCCAAGGCGCGCAGACGTTTTGAACTCAGGAAGCGTGTCTTCAAAACCGACTATGTGCAACAGCTCAAGGTCTTCATCGACGAAACAGTCACAGATCCAGCACACCGCACCGTCTACCAAGAAGCGCTTCTCGCATTAAACCAGACGTATGGTGTTTTCTATGAGACGGATGGTGATAAAGACTTGGTCGATGTCTTTTGCTGGACTGTGCCAGCCAAACACTTCTTCGAGTTTGTGTCTGATGAAGAACCGGAAGCCCTTGTTGTCCTCTCTTACTTCTGTGTCTTGTTACATAAATTGCCCAGTCAATGGTGGCTGAGCGGTTGGGTTAATCACATTATGACGCGAATTTATGCGTCTGTTGGAGAGAAGTATCTGAACTATCTAGTATGGCCAATGGAGGAGATTGGCTGGTTGCCAAAGCATTAAAATTTGTTCATGTTTTGCTCATGCCCAAGGCCCCTCGCTAAGCCCAAGAGGACGAGGTGACGAATCACGATTGCAGGATTCCGCTCAAGGGGCCCAAGTCTCGTTTTTCGTTCTCGTTCCCCACTTTCGCTTTGGAAACGACATGCGGCTTAGGTTCGCATGGAACGCGATATGCCAAGATAGCCAAATGATACGGCGGCACTGAAGGCTGGATCGGCATGTTCTCCCTAAAAGGGCCAACCACTTCCTACTTTTGCATTTCCTGCCACAATATGCCAATTCTGTCTTGCCCTTAAAAGCCGTTCCTTCCATCACTCAAATCCAACTCTAATATCGGCCTCCAAACCACCTCTAGTCGACGCACCTAACGAAGATGGAGATCTTCACAAGAAACGATACCCTTGCCGAGAGCAAGCCTGACTTCAAGCTGTACAGGTATACTCCATCATTACCTGCAGCCATTATCGCAACCGTCATCTTCGCAATCATTTCGTGCCTTCATATCTGGCGCCTCAGCAAAGCACGAGCCTGGTACTTTATCCCGTTTACGGTCGGCGGTGCTTGTGCGTCTTCCCATTCACGAACGCGAATGGATGAACACTAATATCTTGTCCCTTGCAGTTGAAACAATTGGCTACGCTGCCCGAATCGTATCTCACGACAATAAGGATTCAATACCTGCCTTCACTGTCCAAGCAATTCTTATTCTCGTTGCCCCCGCCCTCTTCGCCGCCTCTATCTACATGATCCTCGGCCGAATCATCATCTCCCTTCGAGCCCAACATCTCTCATTGATTCCTGTTCGATGGTTGACAAAGGTCTTTGTCTGCGGTGACATCCTATCCTTCTCGCTGCAGGCAGCTGGAGGGGGCATCCAAGCGTCCCGTAAGATCGGAGCATATGACAGGGGAGAGAAGATCATCCTCGCTGGCTTGTTCGTTCAGATCGTGGTGTTCGGGGTCTTCGTTATCACCTCGGGGCTTTTTCACAGGAAGTGCCTCAAAAGCCCGACACCGCCTGCTAGAGAGAATGCCTTTCCGTGGAAGCTTGACCTCAAAGTCTTGTATACTGTCAGCATTATTATCCTGGTTCGAAGCATCTTTCGTGTCATCGAATATCTACAAGGAAACAGCGGATATTTGATTTCCCACGAGGTCTTTCTGTACATCTTTGATACAGTTCTGATGGCAATTGTCATGGTTGTATTCCTCATTTGGTATGTTGACCACCTTCAGTACAAGGACGGTGACCATTACGATCTTGAGCCTTGTGCTGGTGATGAGACAAACTCACCTTGATTCAGTGGTGAGAGCTTTTCTTCTTGGGTTGAGTACCTGTCTAGGTCAGTCGTGGTTTATGCATCAAGTAGCTATTGGTAACGTTGATAAACACCTAAAGTTTGTGATATCTTAACGACCCACGACACATAACATCCTTGTATACACAGTTTTCCTTCCATCACCCAAGGGAAATACATCTTAATGTAACATGTCACTCTTCTGCTATATTGCCAAAGAGGTTTACATACAAACGATGTACCAGATACTCAGGCTTCTCTAGTTTCTCCTCTCTCCTTCTTAATTTGTACATATATGTGGTTTACCAATACTCGGGATTCAAAGCCGTTTGTTTCTACTTAGTCCCAACGGCCAGGCTTCCCTATCGTCAGTTCCCACTAGATCTCCCAGATAGTTTGGCAACGTGTGTATACTTCAAAATTATTACAAACTTGATTATGAGTGTCTTGAATTGCCCTTGAGATAACATGTCAGAGAGGAAGGTTATCAGACGCAGGCATGACTTGCGACCTGCAGGACCTCGAGCAGCGCTTGCATCAACATAGTATACATCTCCCCAGAAACACGGAGGGTATAGTGAGCCCCACTGGTGCTTTGAATTGGTTGCAGTACTCGTCGAGATGTCGGTCATTACGAAGGTTTGTGATGAGCTGCATTCGATATCTGTCCAGGCCGCTCTCAACCCAGATCTTTCTATATCGGACCTTTATGGAGCAATCTGCCCCTTTGACTTCAAAGACTAATTTGTGTTAGAAATGAGGTGTCTTCAAGACCGTGCGGCCCATAACCAGCCCACGAAACTATGACCATCTTGGCTTATACTGTAGCCAATTCCAGGCCAATTCTGTTCAGCGAGAGAATTTTCAATGCTTCTGGACAGATGGCATGTACGTGCTTGATATCAGTGAAGTGCAAGGCCCTGCTTGTTATTCGTAATTACTGTTTTATCCCTGTGACTAGTGTTTGTGTCTAACGTTGTAGTGCTTAGCCAATACAAGTACCAGCACAAGACCGCATCTACGATCTAACCGTGCGATGTTGTTCAAAATACCTAAACTGCATACTGAAGCGTTGATGCTTGTTGCGAAGCACTATCTGTGGTCGAGAGGTGTTTAGTATATAATTAAATTGTAAGGCTGGAATAGATTATCATTAGTAAATTGGACGGTAGTTGTGAGCTGTCTATGAATAAATTTTCTTATTCCTCTCTTGAATAGAACTCCGTGTGGAGGGACTTTCTGTCTGATTCCTCCACACCCAGCTATCTGTCGTGAATGTCGTGAAATATTGTTCGACAACACAACTTAGGGTAGATGCTACTATTCTTAGATGCTTCTCCACACGAAGTATGCCGATAACTTAAGGTAAGCTTAATTTGGAGTACTTACACCTTGGCGGAGAATATTCAACTCAACCGGCTTCCAAGATTGGTTCAACTTGCAGTGATAAGCGCTTTGCCTAAAGGCGCAGTTTCATGTGCAACACTACAATAGTTCTAGTTGGGTGTGCCAGTCAGTGAGCTGAAACAGGGCTTCTCTCCATTCTCTGAAGCTGTCGTTAGTCTAGAACCCAGGGTGGTAGACGTCCCAAGTGACAGTTGGACTTTTGGATATGCGCACGCCTATGATAGAAACATGACAACGGGTGCTCAGTCCGGTAAGCTGCCAAGATGCAACGATACGAATAAACAGCTGACATTGAACCCTAGAGATACCAGTGGATACACAGATGCAATCAGCTATCCTCCAAGGCCTTTACCACATAAGTTCCATTCCTGAGTTTAACTGTGGTGGCGCCTGTCTCTGGAGAGACTCACATATATCCTTGCGCTTTAAGAGCGCGTGTAAAAATGTCATCATGTCGGCGTTGGAAACAGAGCACTGTTATCAGCTAGAAGGAAGTCCAGGGATAAAGTTCAATCGCAATTGCAATTTCACAACACCGGAAAACATCACACTTACAACTCAGCATGGATTGACAGACTGGCAAACCACCTTTCGAATTAAGGCGACACGTACTGTTCTCGATCCCCTCAACGATATTAGGATGAAGCTGGATGACATTGTGAGAATCGCCATTTGGAGGTCTGGGTATGATGCCAGTTGCAACGCTACAAACATCAATATCACGGAGTGTAGCATCGGCTTCACTGCATATGAGTACCCGAGGGCCGAAGCGAACGGAAGCACCTTTCTTTTTGGACAGGTTGCTGAAATGGATATTCAACGTACGAATTGGTCCTGGGAGGATTCGAAGACTCAAACTCATCTCGTGGGCAACAAAACCTACAAACTACCTCCGCTCAAGATATCCATCGTCGACATCAGGGCCCTACAAGCCTTTTTTTGAGTCCACCACTTTCTAATCCGAAATTGTAAGCGGAGGCGTAAGGAACAACAACCCCGGACTTAGTGCCGCCCTCAACGGAGACATAAATCTCACGCGTGCTTTCGATAATATGGCACTGGGCATGACAGACTGTCTCCGCTCAGGACCGAACAAGAAGCTGGCCAAAGGAGTTTGAAGAGAAAGCCAGATTTATGTATTCATTCGGTGGTACTGGTTGATTGGCCCTGTAGTTCTAGAGCTGGCTGCGTTGATATTTATAATAGGCACTACGAGAAAGCATGTCGTGCCACTTTGGAAGTCTTCGGCCATTTTACTGTTAAGCTGTCGGTATAAAACGGACTGGGGAACAAATTAAGGAGAGTTCCAGGATGTTAAAGAGTTGGAGAAAATGGCAAAGGAATCTAAGGCACGGCTGGAGTTGTGAAAACAGACTGATAAAATTCTTGTATACCCACAGCGCAGAAAACCCTTAATTCGCAACCTAATTTTATGAACATGAATGATGCTTACATGACGACCTGATCTCAACCTTGCTTGCTAATCCTAAAAATTTCCGCAAATATCACTCCAATTCTTATGGTCTTCTCCCCCGCGTTCCCCTCGGTGGTGTCTGATTACGCCTCTGGCCCGATGTACCATAAGACCCAGCTCTCAGTGGACTTCGATCCCTTCCTCTCATCCCACTAGGCTGCTGAGCGTGACCTGTTGGAAACATCGACGGGCCTACAGCCGAGTTAGAACCTCCAAGCAGCAGTGATGTCCCTGATTGCCGTTGGGTACCATGAGGCTGCATTCGAGATCCTGAACGTCCGGGACTCATACCCCTTCTGGTGGTTGATGGTGGTTGATGAGAGGCTGGATATGTAGACGCGCTCGGTATAGTGTTGCTTCCTAGAGGCGGTGTGGGCATCCGCCGTGGGACATTGCTTTGATATGCGTTTCCACTTATGTTTGGACTGCTTGCTCGCCGAGAATGATATTGTTGCGAATAGCCTATAGGGGTGTCAGACAGCAGCATGCCTGATCCCGATCCTACGGTGGCTCCTTGTTGGTTATACCGATTGAACCCTAATTGCTGCATCGTTGCGGTCATCGCCCCGGTATTCGGCGGTGCTCTTCCAGCTGGAAATCGATTCTCTGGTGGACCTGACTGACTATATCCTGGACCAGATCCACTCGAAGAAGCACGCGGAGGAAATTGATATCTCGGATCAGGCTCTTGACTCAGTGCAGGCAGCGGGCTGGATGGCCTAATTGATTGAAACGGTATTGGCGCAGCCGCCTGTCGAGGCAAACCCATTGCGGGACTGGGAAGTGTTGGTCCTCCTGGTGGCAGTTGGCGATTACTTGTGGCGGTATTCGAGGGACTTGATGATGATCGTCTGTGTCCAGAGTGTAATGGCCTGGTCATTCCCCGACTTGGGGTTGCCGGTTGCTCATGCACTCCACTTCCCGACACAGACCCATGGTGAGATCCATACCCTTGGGTAGGTTGTGTGTTTCCACGGGCAGCGGCAGTTGCACTGACGTCACGAAACTGCCTTCGGCTTCCTTGATACGGGGAACCCTCGGCGTTGGCATTCCTATTCTGGCTCGACTCGCTAGATTCTTGTTGTCTAAATGTTGGTGGTATATCTGGAGCAGTATCGTCAATGGGATAACTTTGAAGATATGTCTGTTGTGGAACCGGCGCAGTCTGGTAAGATGCCGCTTGAGGTACCGCGGTCTGCTGGTAAGCTGCTGGGGGCTGATAGTTTGAGAACGGCTGAATACCGGTATTTTGGCCATAACCTTGTCCACTTGATGTTCCGCGCTGATAAGTTGTAGGTCGACCATAGTTTGCTGGATTACCTACAGGTAGGTCCTCCGATCTAGACCCTCGTTGGTGTCGTTGTCTAGATGGACCTGTGTCTCGCATTGTCGGCCGAGATGTACCAGGATTCTGTGCCGTCCGATTCTCATCACTTAATCTCCGCGGCGCTGATGAGCCAATGTTTGAGGAGCTGAACATTTGTTGGTAAGAATCTTGCCTAGGCCTGGTGTGCCCTTGAAAAGAAGGCGCGAAGCCATGTGCCGTGTTGCCCAGCTGCATCCTTTCAAGCTCACCGCTCAAATTCTCTGAGCTACGTTGTATGGTTCTGAATCTGTCTCGTGCTTCTCTCCTCTCCAGAACCGATCGAGCCTCACGTCCCTGTCTGGTTGCCTCACCCATCTGGTTCTCTAGGTCGGCTGTCTGGTCACGGATCTCTGACAGACGCCTTGTACTAAAGCAAGGCACAAGATTAGTGTATACGAATCAAATTATATCGTGTTGGGGACTGTACTTATCCCGAGACATTGTCAAAGCGGTTCAACCAATATGTGATTAGACGTTGAGATGTATTAAAGTGTATGGCTTATAGGAGGAGAAAGTTCAGTGACTGAATGATGGAATGATGTAGGTTATTTATGTCTCTTTGACAATAATCAAAGCTTTTGGCGGGCGGGAACCCCCAAGGCGGAGCCTCATCTTGAACAACTCATCTGCTGACCCCCCTTCCTGTGGTAAAGTGCGACACTTAATCGCTATCATTAAGCCGGTCCGCTGTTTTATGGCTCAGCTGAAGCGATCCTGCAGTCATGCAGCCACACTCACGTGGTCTAGCCAGTGAGGAAGTGCCACCTTTCTGTAGTGAGGGGTTTTATGCAGACGCCTTTATCAGTTTGGGAGCCTGCTTTCAACCGTTCTCGTCGATGATGGAAAACGGTCTCATGTGAAACCATGTTTGACAAGCTGCCTACGTCACTGGTTCTAGTCTAGCAATACTGACGTTTAGTATCAAGAAGTTCTATTGTAGTTCCTTTCGAAAACCTTGAAAATGGCAGACGATTTAGCCGAGAGCCTGACTTTGGAGGAGTTGGAAGTGGCCATTGCAAGTCTGAGAAATAGCTTGGAGGTCATGTCGCATGATGACCAGGATTTCCATTCCACGACGACTTTGCTTGCACATTCTCTTCGAAAGCTTTACCTTTTATCGCGACCACATGAGGCTTTGAGCACTCTCGAGGAGTCGATCACTTTTCTACAACAAGCGATCGATTGCGCTCCCGTGGACGATGACAGGAGACCTGAGTGGCTAATCGGCCTTGCGTTCGGCTTAAGCCTTCGTTGCGATGCGACAGAATCAGAAAGCGATGCTGTAGAAGCTTCTCGAGTAGCATACGAGGCTGTAGACGCAGCAAACAAGGACAATCCGTCCTATGTTACAATCCTGCAATCCGCTTGTCATTTCATAGGGAAAAATGCAATCAGGCTCCACGATGAAGATGGTCTGGAAAGGGTGTTCGAGATGCATAATTCCATACTGGCGGTTACAACAGTTGATCATCCGAAACTCAAATCGCGACTGCAGAGCTATGATGATGCCCTATTCAAAGGATACTTATCATTCGGACATATAGAGTATCTGACGGAAGCGATCCGAGCCTCAGAGTACATCATCAATATCCCATATCAAAGCACTGAAGAACATGCGAGAAATCTATGGATTCTCGGTCAGCGTCTCATTCAGCAATACTTGAGGACCGGAACGTCTGCAGATCTTGATGATAGCATAAGAGCGTGCCAACAGGCTGTCGATGATACTCCAATCAGCTCTAAGAATCGACAGCGAAGACTACAGTCCCTGTGCGATATGTTGGGAGAGAAATACTCTCAGACCTGGGAAGAAGCTGATTTCCAGGCCGCCAAAGTTGTGGTAGATCAGATTCTTGATCAATTACCGACGAAAACGAAGAGCCGAGCCCGGTCCCTTGGGAACATTGGCATTATCTTAAGTCTTCGATATAGACAAACAGGACTAGATGATGACTTTCAACAAGCAGTCAGTGTTGCTAGAGAAGCCGTTGAGCTGACAGTTCCAGGCGATATTGGGTTGGCTGTCCGTCTCAGTAATCTTGGTGGAGTCTATGCTGAGGCATATCACAAGACTGGAAATAAAGAGCTACTCGCAGAGGCAATCCAGATCGGGAGAGACAGCCTCATTGCCACACCAGATGGTCATCGAGATAAAGCCCTGCGGCATTTCAATCTTGCAGACAGACTTCAATTACGATATCTTGAGTCAGAATCAACCGATGATCTCGAAGAAGCGATTTCCCTGTATCGACTCACCCTAAATCAGTTTACTGCCCCCATGTTTCTTCGTGTTCAGGCTGGCTACTCCCTGATGCAGAGCTGCGTTTTGAACCGTGACTGGAACGAGGCATACAAGGCTGGTTCTAAAACCATCGCTCATCTGTCACTCTTCAGACCTCTGTCGCTACAACACACCGATATACAGCGTGAGGCGAGCAAGCTTTTAGGCTTGGGTACTGAGACAGCATCGCTTGCATTGGAAGTCGGAAAGAGCCCAGCCATTGCCCTTGAGTTTCTTGAGATGGCTCGAGGAGTCATGGCCTCCTCCATAAACGAGCTCCGGGCCGATATCAAAGATTTGGAGAGGGAGTTCCCGGGACTGGCTGGCAGATATAACCGTCTCCGAGAACAGCTCGACAAAGGTTCTGTTCTGAAGTCCGACTTTGCACTAGGCGAAGAGGTCTGGGAAAACGAGATGAGTCGGAGATATGACACTGGAGAGCAGATTTCAGCATTGCTAAAGGAGATACGTTCAAAACCGGGCTTTAAAAACTTCTCACGGCCTGAAGATGAGGAAAGGATGCGAAGTTCAGCCGCTCTGGGTCCGGTAATAGTCGTCAACGTTGGCCCTCTTGCTTGCGACGCTATAATCATTCAGCAGGATGGGTTCAGTTCCATTCCCCTCCCGCGGTTAAATAAGTCTGATATCGACTCGAAGCATCAGTCATTGGGACGAGGAAGTCTGACAGTTCTCCAATGGCTTTGGGATGTCGTTGCGGAGCCCATACTCAATGTTCTAGGTTTCACTGCCCCAGCCCGGGAGGGCGAAATGAAGAGGATATGGTGGGTTTTGACTGGCTCTCTGAGTACCTTTCCCATTCATGCTGCAGGGCGGCATAGTCAACGAAACGGCGAGACGGTTATGGACAGAGTTATGTCGTCATACGCTACCTCGGTATCAGCTATTGTACAGAGTCGAAGGACGGCGCCTGTTGCTCACAACGAGGCGCTATTAGTGTCTGCTGGTGAAACGCCTGGACACCGGAGGTTAGCCTTTGCGGATAGAGAAATCAGCGTGGTGCGAGATATTTGTCGACGAATGAAGCTACAGTCTGTCGAGCCTGAGCCTGTTAGAGAAGGCGTACTATCACATCTGCGAAAGTGCAAGATATTTCACTTCGCAGGGCACGGGTACACTGATACAGCTGATCCTTCCAAAAGCCAGCTATACCTCAAGGACTGGCAGTCAGACCCCCTTACAGTCGCAAGTCTCCTCGAGCTCAACCTACATAAAGAGGGTCCGTTTCTTGCTTATTTATCTGCCTGCGGTACAGGACAGATCAAAACCCAAAAGCTCTTTGACGAATGTATCCATCTTATCAGTGCATGCCAACTAGCGGGCTTTCGGCATGTCATTGGGACTCTGTGGGAGGTCAATGATCAGTCTTGTGTTGATATGGCTGCCATCATATACGAGGAAGTTCTCATGGGAGATATGTCAGATGATTCGGTGTGTCGTGGCGTTCATGTTGCTACGAAATCGAAGAGAGATCAGTGGCTTGACGAGACCTATGGTACTGAGAAGGTCATAGATCCAGCAGAGGATGTATCGAGAAATGATAATGGGGAAGTTGATGTCGAAAGAGATATTATCCCCCTTGATGAAGACGATGCACAATGTGTTCCTGTTGTGGGGGATGGTCCATTACATTGGGTTCCATATGTGCATTTTGGTGCATGATTCTCAGGTTTCAGCCTCGGATGTCTCGGAAACTTCAACAAGCTGTGGTGTTATCTTTATCAAAAAGCCAACTGTGTTTTGTTAATCTCACTTAAGCCTTTAAATCCCGGTTGTGCTCATTCGGTCGTACATCCGACAGTTTCAACAATATCTGAAATCCCACCATGGCAGTATGCTCGACCCAAATATTACCCAAATCATACATCTTTTCTCATGAGCTGAAGAGTTGTTCAAGCTTTGACTTTCCCTCCAACTTCTTAATTTCCTGCTTCATCACATCAATGCGATAGTTCTTCCACGCCTTCTCTATCCGCTCCTTGGCCTCAGGGTTCTTCATAATAGTGCGTGATGCTGATGCGGTGCCTGAAAGAAGACCCGCTTCACCACCGATGAATAAACCTCCGACGGAGAAGAAGAAGTATGTGGCTGCGTCACCCCACTTGGATGGTGTGAGATGGGCAGTGATATCGGGGATAGGTTCTACAAACAAAGTCAGTATTCCGTATGATGCTTGTGAGAAGGCACAACGTACCGGTACGACCATCTGCAAATCTGACCTCGACAGGCTTCTCCATGGCTCTGAATGCATTGAAGTACGTCAATCGCATCTTTCGCAGTCGAAAAGCAGCCAAGACGCCCAGACCAACACCAAGCAGCGATCCGAGTTTGGCATGGGTTGACACTTTACTCCCTGCACGTCTCAAAATCTCGCGATCATCATCGTTCAAGCTACTCATCATTAGTATCAATTCAGACCCCATTTTCAAGCGACATACTCATGTTGAAAGTGCTCCTCTGCAAGGCCCCGCAGCTCATCACTCCTCCCAGATCGAAAAGCGGCAAGACCGGACATGTTTAATTTATTGTTTAATTAAATCAATTCCAGAGAGGCGGTAGAATGAGGGTTTAGAAACCAAAGGGAGCAGGGGATTGTGACTGAATAAATACCGACGTAAAGGCCTTTGGAAGACGTCGGATATGAGCGGATAACGCTGACGTCACCACCATTTGTTGTGCCCGATTCTGTTTAGCGGGAGAAACACGAAGAACTGATTCAGTAAAACGTCATTATTGCACCGGGAACGTGTCTTGGATGATTCTGACTTTGCACCATGACCTCAATTGATGATTCTTGCTATCATTTGTGCTGGCTCTGGATCAAAGCCTCCCACTCCGTCAAAAGCCCCATGATCTCAACGCTCTGATCAACATTCGGCGAGGGCCGTTCAGCTGTTTTAACACCGCGGGATAAATACTCTTCCACCTTCTTCACCTGATATCCAAACGCGTCCATATCTGCAGGTACAATGACTTGCTCCGTCGAACCGCCGTAGGTTTTGATCTCGATGATGTTGTCCCCTGCAACGGGTAGCCAAGGGTTCGTGATGAACCGAATCCTGCCCTTGTCTCCAAGAATCGCGAAGGATGAGTCGTTGCCGTAGCTATCTGTTGATTGAAGACTTGCAAGAACGCCGTTGTCGAAACGGACTGTCAGTGATGCGTCGCGCACATGGACGCTGCCGTCTGTTGAGATATTGCCGAAGCCGTGCAATTGACGCTTTGCGAAGGCATCGCTTCCAAAGGCTGTCTCGATGACCAAGTGCAGCAGTGAGACTGGATAGCAGCCCAGATTGTAAATAGTCCCCATGCTCAGAGGATTCGCCTTCTTCCAGATATTGGCAGAGTAATACCCCGATACGCCTCTCACGCTCCCAGTCTTGCCCTCAAGAAGTAATTCCTGGGTCTTTTTCATCAAAGGATGGGTAAGGTACATAAGCCCCTCCAAGAAGAACACGCCCGCATCTTTCACAGCTTTCTCAATCGCTTTGGCATCCTCCATCGTCGTTGCAAGCGACTTCTCAGACAGAATCGCCTTGCCTCGCTTAGCAGCTGCCAGAACTGCGGGGGTGTGCATATGATTCGGCAAACCGACATACACAACGTCTATCTCAGCGTTGTCGAGCAGCTCATCGATGGAAGTGTATCGCTCTGCAATGCCATGTTTGTCAGCGAATGCATTTAGGCGGGCTTCGTTGCGGCCGAATACTGCAGAGATGGTGGAGTTTTGGCTGGCGAGGATGGAGCGGGCAACGACGTCAGAGATGAAGCTCGTTCCGAGCATTCCCCAGCGCAACACGGTCATATTGGATAACTGATTAAACTGGTGGAATGAATATGAAGGTATAGAAAGGCTCTGAATTGCTTCAAGCGCGTATTTTTATACCCAAGGCGGTCTCGTCAGCATTCGGGGTTGTTTGGTGTGAAACCGCTAAGGTTAATCCCCTTATCATTCTTATCTAAATCCGGTCATCTCCGTGTATTACCGCCTACAAGCTGTCATTTCCGTCCTAGCTTTTTACTTCTGAGTAATAAACCAGTAATACGATATCCTCTTTATATCTATAGCTAGATGCATATAATCTACGGTCTCTCCTTCATATCCTTAACGATACTCTTTCTTTGCAGCCGTGAACGTCTTGCCTTGAGCGATATCCCGCGCCATGTTATCATCAGCCTCAACCTGCCCTGGCAGTATCTCAATGATTCGGGATAGCACATCCTTAGGCACGCAAACAACACCATTTAAATCTCCAAATATGATATCACTAGGGTTAATCGTCACATCCAGGGCAGGGTCCTGCAACTTCACAGGCACATTGATCTATAATGCTTTAGTCATGAGCGTCCTACGTTTGGTGAATATCACATACCTCACTAGGGCGAGCAACCTCATAGAAGCTCGGCGTACCGACGTTGCGAGCGAAGACCTTTAATCTGTTACTTAGAGCCTTAACCACGATATAAACGGCCTACTGGGTAGTCTAATTTGCGATGATCTTGCAAATCTCGAAAAGTACCGTCGACAACGGTGCCTACAGCTCCGGAGTACTTGGCACGGGTGCTCATCAGACCACCATACACAGCGTTGAAGATGCCATGGGGCGCTGAAATAAAGACAACATGATCTTTAGGGATTGTGTCGACCTATAAAGCCGTTAATGGTGATTCCCGTAATTTGTAAAGGGAGTCGTGGGATTGTACATAGTGCTCCTTGAGCTTCGGTGCGTTAGTCTGAGTATTGCGAACAAACTTGACAGTATATGCCGGTCCAATTAGCTTTCTATCACCTTCTTGTCGTAGAGGTGACCACATGCTCAGGTTGGGAAGAAAGCCGCCATGAGGAACGCCCACTTTGAGCAATGCGTCTGACACATCGCATCTGCACCAGAACTCATATCAGTATAACTTATTACCATAAATTCACTTTTTTATACATACGTAGAGTACGGGCGAAGCTTCTCAGCAAGCGAAAGGTCTGGAGATTGCATGGTGGATAATGTCGCGGTTGTAGAGATGCACCGTCGGAACGGAGTTCGGTTGGCAACGAGGAGCTCTTGAATTGATCTTATAAAGCTCATTGATGCAAGATAAGATTGATTATATACGATGTTTCCTCGAGGGGGATTTTAGACCGGGTTTGGGGGGTTCATATGGGCGCGCTGGTCTCTCGGCAAGTTTCCGGGACAATCTCCGGGACAACATCCGGGACAGTATCCCAGAAGAAGCTTGCCTGGAAATAGCCAAAAGACTCGATTGCTCTGTTTATAAGTCGATTATAAATTCCAAAGTAATCAGGGAGCTATAATTCTCAAGTCAATTACTTCACTATCTTTTGCTTGTCATTATGGCTGGCTCCAAACCAAAGGTCTACGTCTTGGACCCTTACCATCCAGACGCCATCGCAGCCCTGCAACAGTCATCCAACATCAATGTCGTCCTTCCAGCAGACCCAAACAAGAACCGGTATGCAGAAGACGCCACTGCAGTCTTGCTCCGCAGCGAAACTTGCCTCGGCGCAGATGGACTCGCCAAATGCAAGAAGCTGAAATACATCGTTAAGCAAGGCGTTGGCGTCGACAACATCGACCTCAAAGCTGCAGCTTCAGCGGGTATCAAAGTTTACAACACCCCCGGTCTTAATGGAGAAGCAGTTGCTGAGCTCACACTCGGATTGGCTTTGACGTTATCTCGACGCATTGCTGAGATCGACCGCAGGACGAGAAGTGGGGAGGCGATTGTGAGAAGTCAGACGCTTGGAAAGAGTTTATTTAAGAAAACCTTGGGAGTTGTTGGGATGGGGAATATTGGGTTCGCTGTTGCTAAGAAGTGGGTTGGCGCTATGGAGGGCAACATTGTGGCATATGACCCCTTCTCAGACGGAAAGCAGTGGCTAAGCACTTTCGGAGAGAGCAAGCTTCGGCAGGTTCCAAGGCTACATGATCTTTTGAGCGCATCAGATGTCATAACTCTTCATCTTCCTCTCACCAAAGACACCGAGAACGTCATCTCAACCGCAGAGTTTAGCACTATGAAGGACGGCGCAATTCTGCTCAACTGCGCCCGAGGAGGAATTGTCGACGAAGGCGCGTTATTAGCTGCACTGGAAAGTGGGAAACTGTTTGGTGCTGGTCTAGATGCGATGGTGGTTGAGCCTCCGACTGTTGAGGCATACCCAGAGTTGCTGGCGTTGCCGAATGTTGTCTTGACGCCTCATGTCGGAGCTTCGACGGTTGAGAATCAGAGTCAGAGTGGTATGGCGGTTGCGGAGATTACAATGGCGCTGTTAAGAGGGGAGGAGAAAGGGAATAGAGTAGCTTGAATGCTTTAGACATCAGTTCGTCCTCAGTAGATTATACAAAATGGAGTACTATAATGAGCAGTTCGTTTCACACTGATGTCTCATGCAATTCACCGTCTTCCAATAAGATGTCGTACATCTTAGGGGTGATGCTCCAGAGTGGAGAGTGCTAACCCAAAAGAGATACGAGCTTTTGCGGGATCTGCCTCTCTAACGATCACTTCATCTCGACCTGTCATCAACCTCAAATCAATGACCCGGCCACGATGAGACAATTTTATCCAGATCCCATCAGAACTAAGCGAAAAATAATTGTATCCCACGGGACTTATATGCTGGCAAATATACACCATCATGCCCAAGACAAGGCGCGAGCGGAGAGAATCTCCGCCCCGCCCGAAGAAAATAGCCCGATTGACATGCAAAAACTGCCGTGCCCGCAAAGTCCGTTGCGATGGAGGCCAGCCCATTTGCGGTATCTGCATAGCATACAATGAGACTTGTCAATATGATCGACCACCGCCTATGACACAGATACGCGCTATGGCGGATAAGATCGCTCAGCTTGAACAGACCATCAAAGACCTTCGGAACAAAGATACAGTCAGCACTGCTCCTTTGCAAGCTGGCGCGATATGTCTCGCAGGAAACACAAAAGCTACAACGCTTGCAGATCCTCTTCCGACCATTGAAGTTGTGGACGGTACTCTAGATACTACTCGTGCTTACTACGACACCACGTCGGCAGTTCACGATCCCGGAGATCCGCCATCGCAAGCGACGACGGGCCAAGTCACCGTGGCTCATAGCCCTGAAACTCGCCAGCCAATACCTATGGAGACGCCAGAGCTGATGTTCTGGGAGGATCAAGCCGTCGAGAGCGCAGCAGTTTACCTCAGCATTCCTCAGGATGTTATCCGACGTCTTTTCGCAACCCATTGGACGTGGGTTCACGCCAACTTTATGTTTGTCCCAAGAGCTTTGTTTCTTCGTGACGCCGCAGTCGGTGGGAAATTCTTCTCTCCGTTTCTCCTGAGCGTGTTATGTCTGCACTCGACGCGTTTCAGAGAGCGTCATTTGACGGATCAACTGCTGGCGAGAGCTAAACTGCTTTTCAGCCATGAAATACATAACGAAGGGTCTATACCGCTTGTTCAAGCACTGCTGCAGTTTAGTGCTCGCGAAATCGGTAGAGGCTCTGTTTCGCAAGCTTGGCTGTATGGTGGAATGGCATTTCGAGTTGCTATTGATATCGGCCTTTTCTCATTATCACCTGGAAGGTCTCACGATATCGGGTGGATACAACTTGGTCGACATCTTGCATGGTCTTGCTTCTTCTGGGATAAGACGTTGAGTCTGTATCTTGGAAGAACACCGTCATTACCCGAACCCCCAAAATGGAATCCTGATTTACCTGAGGAGCCCGAGATAGAACTATGGCCACCTTATGAGCTTCCTGAAGACGAGTCTTTGAGCCGTTATACTCCAAGGCCATCTCACCTACTTCTCTGTTTTGCGTATACCTGCAAGATGAGCGTCATCATCAACGATATTCTTTTTGGTATTTATGGAAGTAAAAGAACAAAAGATGTCTTGGACTTTGTGCAAACGACGAGGGAAAGGCTGCACTTCTGGCGTTCAAGTTTACCTCCAGAATTGCTCGTGGACTACCAATCCCGGACATGTCCGCCTACACACTTCGTAGCCCAGCAGTGAGTACATATGGCCCTTGAAGCAGTCATCGAGCTAATGGTAGATAAGGATGTTGTACCATACCACTTTAATTCTACTCCATCGGCCGTTCCTAAATAACCCAGCTTGCTGGAAAGCATGCCGAGAAGCCTCTCAATGCGTAGAGCGACTTCTTCAGCTTCTAGACAACACCTTTGACTTCCAGCGGTTTACATATATTATGGCTTACTGCACGTATACTGCAGCTACAGTCGTCGTGCAAGACATGAAAAACGGCAGGCCTGGTACTGCCAACCGATTCAAGATGTTTATGAGGGCCCTGAACGCTATCACAGTCAGTTGTCCTGGCATACAGCGCAGCATCGATATTCTGACAAAGGGAATGGGTACGGCTACCGAGCAAGATAAAGAAATACCGCCCACCGCTCTCGAACAAGCCCCGCAGATGCCGGCTTTCCCTTATACCGACTTTGGATACATCTTTGCTGAAGGAGTGGATGAGACTAGTCATGACACGACTACGAGCTCAAATCAGTTCTTCAGCCTCGATTCTTTTCCTCAGTTGTGGTTTGATGAGTTCTCAGACAACATGTTCGATGACGGGCTGGCTAGAAATTAGCTGTAGATTCTGTATCTATATCTTGCAGTACCATGTTCTGGACAGGGTTTTAAGAATCTTAGGTTACTCTATTTGATGTGATGAAGGACTTGTTAGATGTAGTGATTGAAAAGAGGTAAAGCCTGAGATACCTGCCTTCCTTAGCGTGAAGGTACCTTCCGTTTTGGCATAGGTGACCTTCCAAAATGATAGTTAACTACCCTAGAGCTTTTACCAGATCTAGAAAATCATCAAAAGTAGGGGAGAAACCCACAATAGTGGATAGGCTATCTTCTCTAGGTTTCCTTTTTTCCACTATCGATTTAGTTGAAAATCACGGAAGATTCCGCATTCGTGGACCCTCTTCCTAAGACCAAAAAGGTCAATTCAGCTTCTGACTCGTGCACAGCCGTGAAACTTTTCACCTACCTTGACTCATAAACTACAGCAGACCGTCATCTCGAATGCGCCATAATGTGAGGTTCGACTTATGCTGATCTGGAAATGGATAGATAAAAGAGTCTGGGTTTATGCTACCAGATCGGGTGCTGCGTGCTAACACGAAGATAGGAAATTTAAGCATAGGGATTGGGTTCACGAGAAGCTTAAAACCTAAACAGGAAAGCTCATCACGAGGATTTAATTTCAATGATACTTTATTCAAGATGAAAAATGGGGTCTTCTACCACTATGCCCTGAAAACTCTACGCCAGTCAATGCGACATAACGAAGAACTGCTTCCATCCCCTGTTCTTTCCGCCATTTTACATAAATATTAGCTACAGAGACGAGTCCACACAGAACTTGACTAATGATGCTTTTAACCTCATTTTGACATATAATATTGACTTAGTAGCGCCGGCCCGCTGCGCTCGAGTCATAGGTAGTGCGGGATAGTGTGATATCCAGAGTCACTAGCATCAATCACCGTTCAGCTACCCTATCAATCTTCACATCTGCAAGCCACTCGGCAGTTACAATGACATGTGAGAATGTCTGTGGCGCCGGTGCTGTATTCCCAACATCGGCGAAGTCCCGATTTGTGGCTTGAGTCTTTCGCCAATCACGCGGGCAACTAAACGGAAAAGCCATGGGAGGGGGAAAGAAGGTTATCATCAGGCATTCTTCCCCGGGTCTCGAATTGATTCTACCCCAGGAACAGAAGAATGCAACGGTTGCAACGGTATGCTAGAGCAGATGAATGCTGCGACGGATAAGGCGTGAAGAGGGAAGAGATATTTCATGCGAAGGATGTTTAAAGTTAAGGGATTCATTATCTCTGATACGTGCTGATGCATGAGCAAGACACCTTGTCCTTGAGCGGACGGCAACTCGGCTGCGCACCCACATTCCGAGGGCGCTGATCACATCGGGAGACGGATCACTCGGTTAACTAGTCGCCCTCAGTCATTCTAGATCTCTGCCTCTGGCGTTTCTGTCCCTATCACCAGCCCTGGTAATTGAACACATGGTGTGATGCAATCAGGCATTTTGTGCATTAGCCCAGCCAAAAAACAAAATATCCTCCGACTAAAATATCAGGAGAGAAGAGAAGGGGTCAACAAAGTTGGGTCCAGCTCATTCCAGAGCAACAGGGGTTCACATCCTGATACGAATTACCGCAAAGGAGGGCTGAAAATAAACCGCTCTAACGACTTACCCCGGTTTCCCAACCTTACCCCTTACCGGCAAGGAAAGCGAAAAATGCCTGGACCAGCTGCCGAAGTCAAAACTTTAAATGGGTGCACATCTCTCCCCCTCATTTCTCCCCGCGAGAACCACGAGTCAAGACCTGACAAAACAGGATTAGTCCTGCACTGCTTGTTTGACCAAGCTCGTTAGTTCGAAACCGATGTACCCAACCGTTGACGCCTCCCCATGGATTGAGCTGCCACTTGCGGAGAAACCCGTCACTTCACTTGTCAGGAAGCCTGAGTGTTGGTGTCGTTAGCAGACCAACGGGCCAATCTCTTACCGCGGAGCGCACTGTATCCGACACCATGGAATCAAGGGTATCCCTCTCTAATTTACAATGGTCCAAAACTAATCGACCTCTCGCCTTTCTCGAAGGGGGGTTATCGGGAACTTTATGATATGACAGCAGCGCACCTGAGATCTAGCTAAGTGGGAGGGAGGGTGATCATCGAGGCCAAGATCTTCATTTAACGCCATCAATGTCACCTTGCTTTTTTCTTCTCTTCTTCCTTCTATTTTCTCCGACTCCCGTTACTCGTTTTTTTTTCCTTACCACCCATACCACCTTTCGGCGTTACCTTGATCGACAATGGCGGATGCAGCGGTGCCGGTGTTTTTCGAGCTCAGCTGGTCTATTTTGATGACCATCTGCATGGGCAATGTCTTGCTGGGGTGTCTCGTCTGCGGTATCACCAACTGGACTCTCCTCGCCGCTGTGCCAATGTTTTCGTCAGCGGCGGGAGCTATCGCTAATGGATTGTGTTACTATGTGTATTACCAGAAGCATCCCGCTATGATGCTTGCGATCGCTTCGGTGTTTGCTGATATTTTCTGGCTGGTATGATTGATGCCTGACTCAATTGGAGGTGCCAAGCTGACCGTCACCAGCTGCAAGAAGCCGGTCTTCTTTTCTACAGTTACATCATCCTGAAACGAGTGCTTCGAGGTACACGATGGAGGGTCTTCATGTCGCTTTTCTGGTCAGGCATCGCCGGTATTTGTGTCGTTCGCGTCGTTATCATCACCTTCCGAGTCAAATCAATCCTCGCCGGCAATGAGGATCTCTTGACTACCATCAACCATATCCACATCGCCTACTTCGGTCTCATCGCGTCGCTCGAATGCCTCAGCGCATACTTCCTTATCGTCATCTTCACCTCAGCCAAGTCCTCGTCGGCCGAGATTGCGCGCAATGGAGGTCTTTTTCAATACTTGGCTCGAAGCACAGAAATGAGAGTCGCTCTGCTGGCTCTGCAAGGTATACTTCGCGCAGTGACGCATTCATTCAAGACGGCCGGCCAGACGGCGGAGAACATTGCTACCCAACTGGATCGATTCTTCTACGCCGTCTTCTGTCTGTACTCCATGGTGTTATAGTAAGTCCTCCTGCATTCATCTATTTTGTTAGTCATTTACCTAACTTCTGCAGCATCGATCTTCTCTCTTCCAAACTCAAGTTCAACGGCACCCAAGATTACCCCTCCTCACGCGATCGCTATGTCCATCAGAGCAGCCAACCTGGGCGCTTCACCTCAACCCAGAAGGATGACTTTGCCCAAAATAGAACCGAGCATGTCGTAGGCGTTGATGGTGGCACACGCACCCACAAGACGCGAAATGATTCTACAGATCATATCATTGAGGGCGGTTCCTCACAAGGTGATGGGTCAATTAACCTGGAGGATATGGACCTCAAGGGTAATGTTATCAAGAAGACAGTCGAGTTCAGAGTTGTGTAGATTATTTCTCATTTTCGTTTGGCGTGTTGAAGATACCAGATGTAATGTTTAGTTTATTTTCAATCTCACTCTGTAGTAGTTAGATAGCGTATCTCAAGATTAATGATAGTTGATGACAAGAAGGCTTTACCCCACAAATTGCTCAGTTCGGTTCGTGAGATCGGTTGATATCATCCGAACCGAGTGATAACTGATATTACAGTTCATGAGTCAGAAACATGATGATCCGGCAGAATGGTGCAAGACTCCTTTTTCGTATCCACTGATCAGCACGCCCGTCTCGTGGCATCTTAAGGCCAAGCCATTTCCCTATCCGGGTCTCGGCAGAAGCTGAAACACCGGAGAGTGTAGAGATCGCCAGCACTGCAGATCTTGAGAACCTCGCCTGACCAGTGATTTTGGAGAGCAATGCCCAGCTGAGAGTATTCTGATAAGATAAGTATAGCATCCAGTTAAAGGCTGTTACTTGACCTGAAAGAAAGTAATGCCGGTTAATGCAATTGATTCTATGATCTAAGCTGTTCATCGATACTTGGCATACTTACAGCTAGCCCTGAAAGGCTGAGATTATCTGACGCCTTAATATTGACTTTTGAACTATACCTTCCTCGCACTCATTTGCAAAGTTCCCCTCTTCCTATCAAGAAAGCCACTGTGGCATGCAACCACTACCGTACTTCTTGACAGCCTAGCCTACCCTATCTGATGTGCTAATAACTCCCTCGCCTTGTATCAAGACGCGATCCTGAGCTTATACGATATTACACTAGCCGCTGGGCCAACACAACACAGATCATACTTGATTGCATCGTCATAAATCTACCTCAACACCTACCAAGCCTAATTCGAGGACTACCATTCCCTACCAGATTGTGCAGTGGGTTTTAGTGAAGCCTGCGTTTGGCAGACCTTGACGATCCCAGTGGCGAGAGACTTCACCCTCTGTATCGATGGGTTGAGGCACAAGACGTGCGACACCTGCTATGAGGCGTGGGAACTCAATGTCTTTCGAGACTCGTTCTCAAAGTAACATCCTTTAGCATTTTGGCGAGGGAGACCTTCATAGCATAAGCTTTGATGATTCTGCGGAAACACCCGCCTGGAGGCCGACTGCGCCAGGAAGTGTCTCGCTTTATGGAAGTTACGCTTCGAAATATGATTTATCTTCGATTGACAAGATGTTAAGATAGCATATTCATCCGGTGAAAGCACTGTTATATCTGTCCTCCAGGGTAACTTTGGATGTCACGGATTGTGCTTATACCCCATGCCGCTTAGTAATACTTGTCAGAACCAAACCTCCGAGAGAGATTCCAAGCCACTCATCAAACTAGACCAATTTGAGAAATTGTTTTGGGGCCACCGGAAGATTTCCGATTTCCGAATTACTCATCTTGATTCACAGGCGCTAAATTCCGGGGGAACAAGTGGATCCTGCAGGTGATCTAATCCGGGGTAAAGAGATCATCGAATAGAGTGAGTCCCCAATCTTCGACGTTTTCGAAACGGCTACCTCATGCTACACAACTGAGCGCCTTTCTTTATCGCAGTGCAGCCAAGCTGTATCAATACAGCTTGAGAGGCAGCATAATCATGAGCCCGCCTAGCATTCAGCCAGAATTCTCATGCGAGACGTGCAATCTCCCATTCCAGCGAAAGGAACATTACCAGCGACACCTACGTACTCATACAAAAGAGAAGCCATTCACATGCTCCGAATGTGGACAAAGCTTTGGCCGGGTGTAAGTAACCCCAATCAGTCTGCTTGCCTCCTCTCTGCGAAGCCTTCAAGCTGCACCAGCGCTGACCACTGTAGCGACTCCCTCGCTCGCCACCATACAACCCTACACCTGAGTACAGACCGTCAAGACAGCCGCGATCGTCCAAATGATCGCCGTCGAGTATCGCAAGCTTGCAAGCCCTGCAGCACCTCAAAAGTGAGATGCGATGGCGAGCACCCATGTCAGCGATGTCGGCAACAAGACAATGATTGCTACTACGAGCCACATGCGAAGCGAAAGATGTCCGAGACTAGCTCTGACAGACCAACGAGCAAAAGGAATCGAGAAAAAGTTCCAGTCAATGTTGAGGTCATGGAAAGCATCAATGTCAACGTGAATAGCAGGAACTCACCGCTCTCACCACCGGCGACCGTTCAGGATAACGGCTCCAACAAGACTAATAACTATGCCGAAAACCACATGTCGCCAGCTCAAGATCCATTCATTGAGCTATCCAAGCCTGACGACTTCAATACCAACGCCCCACCCATCGACCCTCTACTTGATGCACGGCATAGCGCATCCATCGAGTATCATGGCCCTCAACCTGGCGCCACAGAAACATTTTTTGATACTGACGAAATACTGGCAAACTTCAACTCTGAAATTACAATGCCAGCACCATTACCGTCAATGCTATTCGCTGATGCCTTCGACAATGACGGATGGCTCAACTGCGGCGCCGACCAATCATTTGCGCCTCTCTTTCTCCAGAACGATGCATCTCTCGACGCCATTAATGACCTCTGGTTCGACCATGCAGGCTTCAAAGCGCCTCAGCAACCCATAGTCTCACAGCTGACTCCAGCCTCTTCGATGGTCGATCAATCAGCTGTGGCGGAGCTATACAGCCGTAGCCACTCTCCTGCGATTGATAGGGATGCCGTTGAACCTAGAGAATATGTTGCTGTCTCGATTGAGCTGGATGCGCAACTCGACTTTCCAGACTTGTCTCACCTAACAGCCGAGGATGTTGATCATGAGAACCTGGCACATGTAGATGACATCCCCGATAACGTGGCCAAGAACGTGGCCGAAGCAGCAGAGGAAATACAGAACGGCGGTAATTTCCCGCATTTTAGGAACTTGGCCATTCCGCCAACGCCAGTCCTAAATGCTTGGGTCCAGCTGTACTTTGAGTACTTCCACCCAGTCATGCCTATTCTGCACAAGTCGACATTCTCCTCGTCTAAACGCCATTGGCTACTTATATTTACCGTGGCTGCGATCGGTGCCCACTTTTCGAGCATCAAAGATGCCCAAGCATGTTCGAGGGCGATGCATGAGACGATTCGACGACAATGCTCAACCATGGTAAGTTATAGTTGACGCAGAATGAAGGATCCGTGGCTGATGGAGAAACAGTGCGAGCGGCAAAACTCTAACGGCAGAGAGCTTTGGATGTCGCAGACTATCCTCCTGAACCATATCGGCCTGCTGTATGGCGGTGAACGGAGATCTCTGGAGATTGGCGAGTTCCTGCAAGCTTTACCCGTAACTCTCGGACGACGTAAGCGACTTTTTACAAACATGTTTCCTATTGACAAGTTTGCTCAGCTGCAGTTGCCGCATGCTCAGAAATGGCAAATCTGGCTGCTGGATGAGGAGCGACGACGGGCAGGCTTTGCCATATGGGTAGGTCGATAACTGTGATGCTTGGTGTGTTTGTACTGAGTATTGAACTTCTAGCTCTTGGATTCTGCATTCAGCGTGCACTTTGACCTGACGAGTCTAATGAGACTGTCTGAACTGCAGATATCTCTGCCTCAGCCGGATGATCGTTGGGGTGCGTCGACAGCCCAGTGCTGGGCCAACTTCCCTGCAGTTGGTAAGTTGAAACTGACAATACTCTTCTGACATGTATTGACGAGAGGAGAAAACTCTGGCTCCGGTGGACTTCCCACGATGGAGCGTGTCATCTCGGAAGATAGTTGGCGATTCATATGGTCCAAAACCAACACCTTGGGAAAGCAGGTCATGCTGCAGCATCTCACCAACGTTATCAAGGATAAGAGTGCAGACCAGCCTGGCACCCCAGGTTTCTCGTATCACGACAAATTACTCGCGTCGAATGTCATGACCGACTTTCTGAACCTCATTGAGACCGAACAGATGGAGCAATCAATTGACGAAGCCAAGGCATCGACAACGCACAAGATCATGGCGCTGACTGCTCTGATGACGCACAATACTCCAGTCCAGAACCTCCTTCCAACTATTATCCGATGCATATACGGCAAGCTCGATAATAAAGCCTGGGCGACGATTCGCGATCGGTGGAGAGGGACGTCCGGGCAAGGACGGCTTGGATGCTTCTACGCGTCGCGCATTCTTCATGTCGTGCGGTCAAGCCGGTCATCGCACTTCGGCACACCCGTCTCGCTTCTCCAAGCTGTGCTTGTTCTGTGGCTTTACTCAGCGCTCGCCGAACGTTACATTGATGGGTTTTTGTTCTCGCCCGCGGCTCCAGCTGTGGTGCTTGGCCCGAAGCCCCTGGACCGGATGGAGACTAACACTTGGATCGAGATGGGGTGGAGCCGAGTGAAGTTGCCAGGCATCGGCAATCTCCTTTGTGCAGAGGGCAGAAATAAGTTGCTGGATGATGCGGTAGTGCTTATGAGATCACTGAAGGGTTGGGGGATCAGTAATGCGTATGCTCAGATCTTGTTACGCCTACAAGCGAGCGAGACGTCTATATGATTTACGGTTGGCGTGAAACGTTTATATACAACACAGCTTAGTATGAGCATTTAAGAAGGTATTTCCATAAATTCTGCTGTCTGATTAAATACTACACACTTCTCATTTGTCATAAGCTTTTACCACCATCCTGATAACGATCTGTGGCTTTCAACGTGCCACTGTACAGCACGCGGCCTGAGTTGGGTATCCCATGGGCATTCATCCTGGTACATGATCTGATGGTATTTCATCTTCATCGCGACATAATGAGCTGTTTTTAACGTCGAATTTCAGAACTAGGATATCTACCATTTAAAAGGCAGCATTCTTAGCCCAGCCATGCCTCATGGCAGTGGACAAGCCTGTCCTCTCGGCTCCATCGGCTCCACAATCGTTGGCAGTTGTTGCATTCCGTAATTCCGACAGATTTGATGGGATCTACTTCACCATTTAATAGCTCATCGGATTGTGAAACTTTAATCTTGGATTAAATGAATTCCTCCTGACGCAATTGACACTGAGTCGCAAACATACCTCTCCTATCCTTACCTATCATGGCGCCTACCGTTCTTGGAA
This sequence comes from Fusarium lyarnte (nom. inval.), assembly GCA_014898885.1. NCBI lineage: Eukaryota > Fungi > Ascomycota > Sordariomycetes > Hypocreales > Nectriaceae > Fusarium > Fusarium lyarnte (nom. inval.). Next base: position 78,864 of record JAAVUB010000282.1, read on the forward strand.
TAGTTGCCTCGACTCGAACTCAGAGAGTCTTACTTACACTGGAAGAGCTCGGTATTGAGTATGACTTCGCAGTTATAGACCTCTCCAAAGGACAACACCATGTGAGCCAGAGCACAGATAGAGTTGAGACTAGCAGCTTACACAAACACAGGATCCAGAATATGTCAGAGAACATCATCCATTCGCCAAGGTTCCAGTGCTTCAAGACGATGGAATAGAAATCTTCGAGTCTAGAGCCATTGCTCGATACCTCGCCGTCAAGCACAAGTCGCACCTTGCTCCGCCTAGCGATAATCCGGAAGCTTTGGCTGTTTTCGAGCAAGCTGCTAGCGTCGAATATGCCTATTTCGAGCCTGCTGTCTCTAGCCTTGGATTTGAGCTCATTTTCAAGAAGTAAGATGCTAAAACAAACCGTCTAGTTGATCGGATTACAAGTCTTTGGCTGACTGATTGTTTACCAGGCTGTTTAAACTCGGAGATACCGATCAATCCGTAGTTGACCAACAGAAGGCTGTGCTCAACACTACGCTTGACTACTATGAAAAGAGACTAGAGACCCAAGAATATCTGGCTGGAGAGGTTTGTGATTTATAAGGCGATGTAGCAGTGTAAAATTAACGAAATTTATAGGACTACAGCCTCGTTGATCTTTTTCATGTCCCCTGGTTAGGATTCCTTAGGAACCGGCTGCAACTTGGGGAGTTGATCGACTGTAGGAAGAATGTGGCGGCATGGGCTGAGCGCATAAGTCACCGTGAAGCATCAAAGTCTGTTTCTGCCAAGGCCGCTCAGCATTAGGTAGATTTCGGGGGCTCCACATATCACCCAATGATAGACAAAATAGATTAAAGTATCGAAGCTTGAGATAATTATGCCGAATGAGTGTTGAAGGGAAAAGCGGGAAGGAATTAGGTTTAAGGAGCGGGTTATAGTCTGTCCCTCGTTAAGAAGGTCTGCACATGACTTGGGCATGGAGAATGCAACGAAATGCTAAGCTTTAAGGTTCTATCGCTACCAAGCTCTATAACAATCACATGAAAAGGAAGATCGTGATAGAAAACGGGATTATATTCTGGGCTGAATGACCATCGCTCTCAAATCTAATTTTTATTATCCCTCGCGTGCCTGTAAATGTTATACTAGCATAACCGCCATACCAAAGCCTGGGAGTCTAACGCAACCATTTCTCAATCATTCCTTGGCAGGTCAATAATCTGGACCTTCTCTACCAAAGGGCCCAACTCTGCCACGACAGCGAGATGGGCTGGGTCCTTGAGGGCGTAGTAGTCCCTGTCCTCAGGACTGTCGAACTGGATGACGAATGCATGAGTGATACCTTGCTATTGTTACTATCAGTGATCTTGGACGCGGTTGGGTATGATCAGCAAAAGAGAGGAGGCACTGCCGACCAAGAGTAATATGGACTGTCTCACCTGTAGGCCTTCTGGTGCGCTATCAGCGCCACCTTGGATGGATTGGATGTAAGGCTGTTTGGATTCAGGGTGCAAGCACTTGTCCCTCATCTCTTGGATTTTAGCGGACACCTAAAGAATGGGTCAACAACTGCCTTGAGAGATTTGGAAATTGAGAACCGACTTTCTCGATTGCATTGCTGCTTGTATTGGACTTGAACTGGAACTGAACGACACGGTTGATACCCATTTTGCAGCTGGCGTCGAAAGTACTTGTGACAAAGCTTGTGTAAGTGACTTGGTACAGTGAATGGTGGTCAGTGTCATCGTGAGCTAATAAATAGCCTGTGATACATGCTCGGAAAGATGACTGAATTTCCGATCCCCCCATTTCCCCGCAAGTTGTTGTCGCTTTCAACGTGGAGCCGAGAGATCGCGGGGAAGTCGTTCTCCGCTAAAATGTACCCCGGATTATCGACGCCTTCTGATCTCGTGATATGTATGTGTCAAGGATTGGAAAAGGTCACAGATCCCTGGGGTTTCAATTGTGATTCTTGTGCTTCTGGAGATACTGTAGAGAATGAACATGTAGTAACCTAAATGATTCTCGATGTTCAAACCGCAACAACCGATATTCACATAATCTTACATGCATAGCAACGATCAGGGAGTCCATAATCACCTCCAAAGTAGTCCAAGGCTGGCATCCGACTTCTAAGCTTCACTAAGTCTAATTAGCACAGCCTCATATTGCGATCTTCCAACTAACTCGTTTAGCATACCCCAAGCCGTAGTGGGGTATCCGAAGTGGTACCCGTACATGAAATATATGTAATTACAAAACTATTTATGATAACGCATCTCCCTTGATCACATCAGACAAGTCATCACGATAAATTTCTCCGAGTCAATATCAGTAGTACGCACAAAATGGATTCCGCAAGCACAGAAAAGGCAGAAGTGGCTAGGGTGGAGAATACCAGCAGAGCTCCAAGCACTCCAACAGGTCAAGAACTGCGAGACCATCCAAAGGTCAGTTGCCCAGTTTTGCCCCTGTTCAACGACTAATTGTCACCTACAGACGTGGAATAGGACCCTCAAGCTGATGGTCCTGGCCAATCTTTGCTTCATGGTCTTTTGCGGGAACTTCTATTCGGTATTCTCTCCTCGATTCGCTATTTCAGACAAGCTCGACTAACCATCGCTATCCAACAGGCCGGTATTTCTGCTGGGTTAACCGCTCTCGTATACGACTTTCACAGCAATTATGACAAGGCGGGTGATATCGTCGCGTACTCTGTGCTCTGCATTGGCCTTGGCTCCTTCATATGGATTCCGACCGCTGTGGTGATTGGGAAACGGCCCGTCCTACTTGCATCCCAAGTAATGTTCATGGCTGGGTGTATTTGGTGCTCGCAAGCGGGTTCAATGGATAGCCTTCTCGGTGCTCGCGTCCTTGGTGCCTTTGGTGCCGGCGCAGTTCAAGCTGTTGGTCCCGCTGTTGTAGGGGGTAAGAAAGAAGCCCCCTTTATTCCAATGCCAGGCAACTTCTGACACTATTAATTGTAGAGGTATTCTTGGAGAAGAACTACTCCAAAGCGATGGGCTTGTACGCTGTGAGTCTCTGTATCGGAGCTCAGGGCGGACCTCTTATTGCGGGCCACCTGATCGAGGCTAAGGGATGGAGTTGGTTTTTCATCCTTCTCGCTATTCTTAGCGGCTTCAACTTTCTTACACTGGCTTTCTTCTGCCCAGAGACTGCTTTCAATGTCGAGATTGAGGCGGGTGCTACTAGTGCTGATGTCGACGCCGATATTCTTGACCAGACCACCGGGCTTGGTCGCACCCAAAGCTCGATCACAACATGGAAGCAGAATTCATTTTACTTGAGACACCCACACGTGAGAGGTGGTGGGTTGAGGCAATGGTTTCTTTCATTTTTGCTGCAGATCGAATTCATGTTCGATCCCATCGTGATTCTCTCTGCGGGTATGTGGGGAATTGTGTTAGCTTGGTAGGTCTCTCAGCCTCTTTGCAACAGAATCCATTCCTAACTCTGTACAGGGTCGCAACTATATCCGTAATTTCGAATCAACTGTTCGCCATGCCCCCTTTCCTCTGGGGTCCTGCCGAACTGGGCAATTGGGCATGCACGAGTCTAGTCGGCGTAGCCATTGCCTTTCCCATCGCTGGACCATTGACTGACACCGTCTCCTCATTCATCGGCCGCCGAAAGGGCAAGCATATGCCTGAATACCGACTCATCACTCTGGTAGTCCCGTTTTTGTTCTCATCGTCAGGCTTGTTGCTATTTGGTTACACATACACAAAGGGGTCTTACGTTGGGCCAGCAGTGGGTTATGCTATGCAAGCTGCCAGCCTCATGCTCATTCCCACTTCTGTTCTATCCTACGGTATCGATAGCTACCCTTACGATGCAGCCGAGGTCACGGCTCTCATGAATGCTGTCACCCACATCATCCCTTTTGGACTGACAAAGACGGCTTCCAATTGGCTTGCAAGGGTCGGCGTGGAAAAGATGTTTCTGCAGATGGCCATCATTCAGTGGGCTTTGCTAGCTGGTTTTACTATCGTGCTGCTTGTATTCGGACCGTGGATTCGGGTCAAGGCCGCTTATGTTCATCAGCATTATGGCGCCAAGAGGTTTCTTTAGAGTGGATGAGACAAGGGTAAGAATATCTGATAGAAGGTTCCTCTACGGCTAATTCGGAGCTGTCGAACCTTTTGTAGTTTAGGTTTGAATGGTTATTACATTTATTATCATACTCTCGTACCGCTACATGCCATCTGGAGTGTTTTTGCGAAATGGAAACGTCAATTTAGCTTATAAATACCCGGCTGTGGCTTCTGAACATTTTGGTTGAGAGCTTAAATCAGCATACAGAACTTTTAGTAGCTTCTGAACTCGCCTCAGCATTGGTGACCGTCGTCCTACTGTAATTAGACCATCTTAAACAGTAGGAGAAACTTGAATCGATAATATTAATGGCACTACGACTGCGATTTATAGAATAAATGCCCTTGCCTTCACCGCGATATCGATATTGGGGAGGAGAGATGCAGGCTCTATTAGTTATATTACGGTTGGAGTACATGGAAAGGCTATCGATTGTGTACTCAACTGCAAATGCTGTTTCTTTCTCGTAAGTAAATGAATATGCAACATGTATTATGGGATACGTAGATATGATCAAGGAAAACATAGACGGTTATCGATTACCATTCTCAAGACTATTTATCTAAGCGAGAGGGTCCAGAAGAGGAACCACCAGATGACTATCAGAATCAGCACCAATATGAATGGTGTGTCGACCCTTGTTAGCATGAGCAGCTCCGTACAGAAAGTCGAACTCCATGAAACTCATATAGTGACCAGACACCTTCAAGGTCAAATACTCCCCCTCGTCAAAGATGATACCGGTTGGCCAGATGGGAACCTCAAGCTTGGCAACAGTGCCAGCAGGAATGGCCTTTCGACTAGTGTTTGTGTACTCAGGCCAATCACCCGTGAACCTTCCCGGCTGAGGTATCACTTTCGTGATAGCATGACTACCTCGTAGAGAGCCTGTAGGACCCAGGTACTTGAGGAAGCAGGTGTCTGCCGCGTCTGTGTGCTTCTCTACAGGAGGAATAAGCTCCTTTAAAGGAACGTTCATGTTGACCAACTGAGTTCCTGAAGCATCCTGCTTACCAAGCTGAGCGAAGACATCAATGTCGTCATCGCCATCGTTGGAGATACTGACGTTGAGCCACGAATAGCCAATAAGCCATGTCTTTTTGGTGAACTTGTATCTGAAGAGTACCTCCTCGCCGCCCTCAAGAGGATGCCTGGGAAGGTATGCTGCATTATAAGATACGGTATGAGAATCCTTGGGTGGGGTTGGTTCAAGCTTCTCGCCTGGAACAAGGTAAAGCTTTGTGTGCTTTGTGTTAGGGATAGGATATGACTCGAGGGGGACATTGCTGATGTTGGGCTGATTTGTGTCAGAACTGAATCCCGGCTTTGTATCAAGGCAGCAAGAAACTTACTAGATTGAACCCTACTAAAGATCCTCGAACTTTCTGGGTGCTTGGCCAATCGTTCTGGATGTCTTTGACGAAATAGTCGTAGAACCTGTTTAGATCGTTGACGCTATCAGGATGATACAAATCGGACCATTCTTGCTTAGCATGAATGCGAAGCCTACAAAATCATCAGCGCTCGAATATAAAATGCAATGGTTAACTTACCATTTGTCCTTGGAGGATATGTCATGAAACCCGCGAATAGAGCCCGTGGTGTGCAGCGCCGTTGAGAAGCTAGCTAGAACGTAGGTGGGAACCTGGATTTTCTCAAGCTTCACATTCTTGTCTTCCCAATAGTCGTTGAACAGAGGATACTTCTCCAACATGGAGATGGGAGCCTCGGCAGCATTGCGACCGACCATTAGATCCTGGAGGAGCTTCCACATGGCACTGTAGGGATACGGCACGCCACCGCGGGCAAGAGTGTCGCGATAAAAGTCCGCATTGGCTTCCCACGGAGCAATAGCGGCCAGTGAAGGAGGCTGCTGAGAAGCAATCTGCCATTGAACCATGGCGAGCCAACTATTGCCGCCTAGGGCGACCTTGCCTGTGCACCAGTCAAGCTTGGCAACATGTTCGATAGCATCATATCCATCTTGGCCATCTTGGTTACCCACCCAGCTGATCATGTTAGCTACATATGTAATATCCTGCTAAAGGAATGTTTATGAACTTACGGAATAATTCCTTCAGAGTCCCACGAGCCTCGCAAGTCGACATTCACAATAGCATATCCTCTAGCTGGCCAGACAGCGGGGTCCAGTCCTTCGAACTTCTCATAACCGCTGACCTGATCTTCAGCCACACCGAACCTACCAGGAATCATTCCCAGTCCATGAGGGCCTATAAATTGTCAGATAGTTCAACACTCTATGCGCCTGAGGGCTGACCATTTCCCGTCTTGCCATAAGGACTCCAGATAAGAACGGCTGGAACTTTTTCACCAGTCTTGGGACGAAAGACATCAGCGTATAGCTTGATGCCATCTCGCATGGGAAGAACAATATCCTTCTCAAAGATTGTGTCGGCTTCAAAAGCCTTATTTGCCGGGGTCCTCTTGTGGCCCTTGGGTAGGATTGTCACCGAAGGCTTAAGGGGATCATATGGGCCCGCCTCTTTGGCCCCTGGTGGAATTACTGGGGTTACGTCGACATCGAAACCATTGATCTTGAGCGACATGATACCGGTGTTTGAGTAGTATAACGATGGTCTTTCTGAGAATGAGTTGCTGTGTCAGCCTTGGTTGTATGAATCGCTACCTAACTTATAAAACTACAACTGATATTCCACTATCGCCTGTATTCTGTTAAGTCCGTTAAACTGGATCATGCTGCATCCATGAGCGTGGGGCCGCTAAGCGGGTGCCAGGATGGAGAACCGGCTCGGGACCACAATCCCCTCAATGGGTAGACGACATTGCCCAGTGAGGCCACCAATTTCATGAGAAAGTGCCCGAACAGACCAAATCCATCCGCATGTCAGAATCCCCAATCGGAATAAAAATAACCGTGCTTATTGAAGCTATATCCACTCCTAGCATTTCACGTTATTGCGGGGTACCCATGGTGCTTAAGTGCGCATTCCTTGATGATCGCTTCTTATCAAGGGCCAGGCCCAAGAAGAGTTTAATTGAGTTCATGCGGCCTCGGGATACATGACAATTAGAGTACGAAACCCAGAGGTAGACAAATCATATACGCATAAAACCTAACAACAGAACGAATGAAACGATTGTGAACCGTGAGACAAAAGACTTACTTGATAATTTATGATGGAACGCGTATACTCCCCGAATGCAAAACGAAAAAGTAACCTGTCCTAGTTCTCAATAGAATACTGTCTAAATCGTTGTCTGACTGCGTTACATGAAGTTGAGTCTCTGGCAATGCTAGTCCTCCCACTAAGATTAGACTACTTTCTCAGAACAGCCTTGATTGCATCCTTCAACTTCTCCTCATGCCCACTGTTAACCCTTTTGCCTCGCCAAGCAATAAATCCATCAGGTCGCACCAAGATCGCTTCACCCGGCTTTAGACGGCATTTCTTTTCAACATCTCCCCGTATGTCTCTATATGGAGAGGATGTGGCGTTCAAAGTATAAGCATCAATCTCAATTGGCGCTTTGCGGGTGGCGGCAATCCAAGGGGAGTCAGGGTCTATTGTGATGAGAACAAGGTTTCTCTTTACCAAGTCAATCGATGAGATAGATCCTCCGGAGGGAGTGACATCATCGAGGTAAGAGTGAGGAAATCGGGATCCAGGAACTGCCGAGGGGAAAGCTGGATCATCGTAGAGCTCCTTGGCAGTCGTGTACTTTTCCTCTGGGATAAATGCTCCTCCACGAGGATACCTGAAACCCAGCTCAATAGCCTCATCTGGAGCTTCTGAGGCGGGAGGCTTCTGCATTACGATCCTGTTTTGGAATCGATTGTATGCCTGGTTAACAGTGAACTCGTCAATGGGCTGTCGCTCAATGTTGTACGTTGCCAGAAGTGAATGCGAGGCTTTGCCCGATAAGACGTACGCCAACTTCCACGCAAGATTATGAGCATCCTATAGCAGTGTGTGTTAGCAATGATTTGAATAATAGGACTGTCCAACTAACGGCTATTCCAGTGTTTCCTCCCAATCCTCCAGTTGGTGGCATAGTATGCGCGGCGTCTCCAGCAAGGAAGACGCGGCCACCCTTGCTCTCAAAGCGTCCAGCAGTGTATGCTGCCATAGTCCAATAGTTCATCGACACGATTTCTGGATCCACCTGATCGCGGGTCAAGCCTGACAGTTGGTAAAAATACTGTTTGGCATCGTCTGTTGTGACGGTTCCCGGCTCGAAGGTGGTCTTGGATCCAACATTGTTTACCATGATAATGCCTTGCTTCCCTTCATTCTCCAGTCTAAAACCTCCTCCGATGTCTTTGTTTGCCACATAGACAACTCCGTGAACCATTCTCTTCCCGATGAAAGGGCTTAGATCTGACTTGAAGCTGACCCCAAGACTGTTTCGAAGAACACCTGGCCCTTCCCAGCTAATGCCCTCGTGTTGGCGAGTCGGGCTCCGATTGCCATCGCATGCAACCATATATGCCGTCTTGTACTTCTTGATATCGCCAGTGGTAAGATCCTTGACAACGACGATGACGTGGCCCTGTTGTTCCTCATAAAGAAGGACTTGATGGCCATGGCGCTGTTCGCTTTTGAACTTTTCGGCATTCTGGCCCAAGATGGGCTCAAACATTCTCTGCGATATCCATACCCAGTTAGAAGGAGTAAAGGTCTTCACATGTTCTGGATCATGCTCTTGAAGGTGTTTTATAGTTTTACCGCCCACAAGTTTCTCGACGATAAGCATACCGGCATTGAGATCAAACTCTTTACCGCTCTGCTCTAGAGTGAAATCTTCCAAACCTAATTGTCGGAGGATCTCGCTGGTGCGGAAATTGATGCCTGCTGCTCGGGGATGAGCACCAGCTTTGGAGTGGCGATCAAACGAGACTGATTTAATACTGAGCTCAGTGTTAGCTTGTATCTTACCGGTATGTGGGCCTCAAGGTGTTCATGACTTACCCGTGATAACCAAGGAGAAGACCAAGAGCCTTTCCAACCATGCTAGAACCAATTATTATGACGGGCCATTCTTCCTCCTCAAACGGGATGTTGGAGTGATCAAAGGGTGTGAACTTGTCCTTGGCCAAATTGGCCGATGACAAAGTCTCATCAAGTTGCTGCGCAGTGACTGTCATTGTGATCGATTATCTCCTTACACCAAGTTCTTAGATGTTTCTGAGCAACGCCGATTATGGTAGGATTGGATGACACTTATTACATCACTCGACGTGTAAAACAAACAGTGTGAATTCCACAGTCATTGGTCACCTCTGTACATGCAGACCCATACTTAGTTCTGCCTCCAGGAAGCTTCCCTGTATGCGAAGGCGATCCGGTGGGGTCGGCCCTGAAGTAACGGTGATCCGGCGCCCACTCGGCATTTGTAAGCAGAAGACTACTGTTGATCGTAGTAGAAAGAAGAATGGTCGGTTAGTCTTGATTTTAGGCTTTCAATCCAATGATGCGTACTGCAATATTGTAGAGGATGACCCCGCGAAGAAGTCATAATCCTATCATTCTTCTCATAGCATCTTAAGCTTGCGATCCACAAAATGCATTGACGTCCGACGGTCTGTTATTTCCACTACCGTTAATAGTAAGCCGAAGCAACAATTAGCAATGTGACCTACGTCTATCACTAGATTATGTATCACGACATGCAGAGAATATGAAATTATAAAATTTCAAGAACAAGTTTAATCATTCAATTTCCCATCCTTTTGCCCCTGTAAGGTGCACTACTCCGATGTTAATTTGACGGTTACGCTGCTGCTGCAAGAGCCTTTTGCGCATCATCAATCACAAAGCTATTCCACAAGTAGGGGAAGATATTGGGAGGCAGCTCCGCATCGGGTACAAACCTGCGAAGATCGTCCATCATCTCTCCTCGCCTCTCATCATTGACTTTTGACATGAACATGACAGTTACGGATCGCGGGTAGCGGAGCTTGTTGTAAAGTTCCAGCCGTTGATGTACATCGGCCACGGTTGTGTTGGCGGGGAACAAGACTCCTAGAGCCGCCGCATCTTCAAATGACTGGGCCCCGCCTTGTCCTTGATCTAGGATATTGTTAGTTGGTTAATGCCACTAGAATATAGTAGTCTTGACTCACGTGGGAGCATAGGATGGGCTGCATCGCCAAGCAGCACAGTCCTACCTTTGTAGAACTTGGTAGGGGGATCTCTGGTGGCCAAACTCCACAGCTTCAGGTCTTCGCCAATCCGGCACATCTCAATGAGCTCGGGTCCGAACTCTTTGTAAACTTCTAACAAATCCTCCACTTTTCCGCCTGCCAGCCATGAGGATTCAGAGTCGAGACCAGCATCCTCAGACGGGTGCAAGGCGACGATGTTGAGCAGTTTGCTATTTCGGCACGGGTAAACCACCATTCTGCGATCTCTAGTAGTGAAAACGTGTTGACAGTCGAACCCAAGCTTGCCGAAAAAGGGTCCGGTGATTGGGTTTGCCATAAGCTTGTCGATCGGCACTAGGAACCGAAAGGTGTTTTGATTTGTACTAACGCGAACCGGTGGGCTGCCCGCGACGGCGGAAACAACCTTGGACTATAGACCATTAATAAAAGTTTTTGATGCTCATGAGAGAGCATTGGAAGACCTACATGGACACCATCTGCTCCAATCAGCAGGTCGCCTCTGTGTTTGACTCCGTCTGCTAGAGTAATCTCGGCTGTTTCCGCGTCCTGTAGATCATCAGTCAGTCAGGCCGGGATAGTCTATGGCATCCTCAAACATGTACATACTGCATGAACAACCTTACTCGCGGTGTGGATCCTGATTTTGCCTTCGAATCTTTTGTCGGCTGCAGCCTTGCGCAAAGTACTATGCAGGTCGACGCGGTGTGTAAGGAACCATTCATCCTTGGTCCCAATACTATTTTGGAGTTCTTCCAGTTTCTTCATTAAAATCAAACCGTTAACATAAACAGGAAGATATTTGACGCGAAACAACTGACCACGGGAACAAATATCAGCTTTCCTGTATGATCGTAGATTTTGATGGCGTTACATAAAACGGCTTGCAGTTCAGTGAAGTCGATATCCCAGGATTTGAGGACCCTTGTGGCGTTGGGAGCAATGTGAATAGCGGCACCGATTTCATTCAGGAACCTTGATTGCTCAAAAACCTGGTTTACTCAGCTTCCTATAATTAAGACGGCGCAGACTGTGAAACTGTACCTCGACGTTGTGGCCAGCGCGGGCCATGGCGATAGCGGCACCTAGGCCACCCAAGCCCGCACCTGCAATTATAACTTTGAGAGGCATATTGACATTAGCTAGAGAGAAGATTTGGCTCAAAGACCAAAACATCTTCATTGGGCCAAACTGGGAGGCCATCGTTATAAGCCGAAATTGTTCGAAGACTAAACCCGCTGACGCTTAGACGGCCCCTTTTCCCATTCCAGACATCCATCACAGTTGCCTCCATTTCCAACATGATCAGCCCAAACCATCATCGTTTCGATCTGTTGCTACCTCCACCAATCATTTCCTTTCTCCAAGCGAGGTCGGCAACAGGCCTACCATGATCCTCCTACACAGATCATGGTACTCTTACTTTTCGGCTCCACGCTTAGGTTACTGTAGTTACTCTCCCCGCGTCGTGGCGTCCAACCCGGTCATTCGGGCCTTATTGTGGTATTCTCCACTGCCTCGGGCCCTCTCCACACGGACAAGTCAACTTCATGGGTAAGACAAACCCCACCAGAGTCGGAGTTAAGGATTGGGAGATATTGTCGCGTGGGAGGAGTGTCTCAAACCCCACATTGAAATCATGTTTTAAAGCTAAGACACCATGACGATGGCTGTCTGTCTGACAGCAAACGCATAACAAGTCAAACCTCACTTTATCGCTAGTAGAATTGACAAGATGGTTACCCACGAGCACGTCCGGAATATTTTCGCAGGCCCTAGCAAGGGTGACATGGCTGGCTTCTGGCCCCATGTCGAGCCCAACGTCGACTGGATCGTAAAAGGTACAGCCAACTTGCAAGCATTCTACATTTTAGGTCCGTCTTAGCTCACCATGTAACAGGTGCCCACTGCAAAATCGCTGGCCACTACAAATCCATTGAAGAATTCCAACAGGGAACGAAGGCTTTGTCATCCACTTGGGCAGGTCCCCTTCATCTCGCCGTTCAGAACATCATCATTGAAGGCAATCAAGCTGCCGTGGAGCTCAAGGCCGTTGATACCAAGACTAAGAGCGGCGACCCCTTCCCAAATGAATATACCTGGGTACTGGGCTTCAATGACAGCGGTAAGATCGCAACTGTGAGGGCATACATGGACACGTAAGTTGCTATTGAATATGAATTTGAAGCAGAAGAATACTGACTGAGAATGTATTAGTGACCTTGTTACTCGTGTTATTGAAAAGAACCCTCAGTAGATTATAGATACTTCTCGTACTGCTAGATAAAAGAGAAGAGTCCTGTTATTACATTTATAAAACCATAATGCTCGATATTCCTCGCAAACTGCAAATATTACACAAGTTCATCCTAATTGAATGTCGGATAACATTAGACTAGGTATGCAATACAAGGCTCAATAATGTGGACAAAGAAACCCAGCGTGATGGGTTGAAATCAGTAGACAATAGTAGCAGGCTAAATTAAAGCCATGATTTATATCAATGTGTAGGACTTTGAGAATCTACGGATAATGCAGAGCACAACAGTAATAGATGGCCAATGGTCGTTTTGTTCTTTATTTCATGCTATTGATTCTGAGATATCTTTATGATGGACGAGATCTATGTGCAACTATCTGTCGGTGGCAACTTCCAAGCGCCAGTTCCATGCATATTCTAAGATCTTATGATGTTTTTGGGAGATATTTCTCAGGTACGCCAGTCTCTGACACATTGACGCCATTGACAATCTTTTCCGACGGTAATAACACAAATATGAGACGAGCTGGCTTGTCCGTCAAATTGTTCCACTGATGTAAAGTCTGGTAGGTTTATTAAGTCAGTATCATCTCTAATGAATTTGGAGGTATACCACTCACCGCCTGTTGCACGATGACATCGCCTGCACGAACAATAGTCTTGGAGCCATCCGCCAACACCATCTCTAGCTCACCCTCGAACACAATTCCATAGTCAAGCGACGCAGTCCTATGATTGTGCCCTGAGGAATTTGGCGGAAAGTCGACAACTCGAATCAGTGAGCCGGGCGTATAAATGACTGGGTCAGTGCTGACAGGATCTTTGTCAACGAGCTCAGCCGGGTACTTGTTGTTCCTCCAGATGGTGACTGCATTGCTGCCAAATCCAGAGATGACTTCAAGCACTTCATCTGAAAGAATTGCAGAGTTCTGGCCCTTGTGATGGGTCACGACCCTTCTGAGAGGACTACCAGCGCTAAGACCCATTGTGTAAGCAAGTGAGGGTTTTGAATAGTGCTCACCAACCCTCCTCGTGAAATGCATGGCAAATGAGTAGTATAAAAGGTCGGATCGCGCATAGTTCCGGGTCAAAGGCAACTCCACAGAGCCTTTCTGATCTACCCGCCTCGCAACATCTAGACCGGGTGCGCGGCTCGCCCACGCGGCCCCACAATCTCAGGCCCATTCATTCGCCTTGTGCAGGACTACTGAAATGATATATCAGGAAATATTGAAACAGAATGGAGCAGATACCGTCATGCATGGCTATGATGACAAAAGTAGCTCGTAAATGTTGGGGAAATCAATATGATAGGGCAAACATGTCCCCTGTTTTGCATTCATTCATTCAGCTTATTTATGTGGGGCTAAAGGGCTTGTATTATTCCCATCGTGAAAGACTTCAGCCATCGTTAGTACAGTCTTGGCGCCAGCTGGGATGGTCTCGCAAACGGATTTTTGGTCTCAGGGTGGTCACCCTACAGCACCTTAAGTTTCCTTGCCTTTACAAATCTACAAAGTTCTGAAAGCAAATAGAGACTGACTTATCCACTACATAGGATATTGATTGATGATTTAATAACGTATGTACTTGTTTCTTTATAACACTATGAGAACCCTGTCACTTGATGGTTTCGATGTCGGAGATATAACGAGTTCTATAAAGTCAACTTCATTTCCGTACGTTTAGTAATGAAGCAAGGCCCTTCAGGTCAAGACCGTTGGGCAAAATGAAGAATTCCTCGATAGATACCAGCCCCTGTGCCCGAAACGGCAATTAACGATAACGCCAGCCCAACAAGTAAGCCACGTTCGAAATAACTCAGCCTTCCACCTTTTTGCTGCCGGATCTTATTTAGTTGCAAGGTCTGGGACAAGAAAGGCCAAGGAGACATTTCTCCTGCTGCGGTAGAATTAACGGCAAGAAGTGAGTCCTGAATAATAGGTTTGTTAAAAGAAAAGTCTTCTCTGCGGTACAGCAAACGACCCTCAACAAATGGTGTTGCGGGAGCAACGGCGGCTTTACAAATGAGGAATTAGCAGAAAGCGCGAGCATAGGTGTATCTAGGATCTTACCGAGTGACCATTGAGGAATGCTGTTGATAAATACCTGGAGGGTGTTGGTAAACATGGCAACGTAGGAAGATGCCTGGGGGGATGCAAAAATGTATGTTGCCTGAGAAGGATTCTTTACGTTACTGATGCCAATGTGTCAGCTCAGGATCTCATTCAATCACGGTCACTCTGGAGACATACATATTGCCGATAATATCGATGCCATGGTCCAAACTTCGTGTTGGGACTAGGAGAAGACCGTTATCGCTGTTAGTGAGCAATTCCGCAGCCATTTGGACGTGTTCGGCTGTAATGGCACTGATAAAAAGTTAATTGTATACCAGATATAAAATTCTAGTACAAAACATACTCAGAATTATCTAATGTAATAACGGCAGAAAGGTGACCTGATACTTGTTTCGGAAGTCTCCGTTTCGAGGCCGGGAATGCAGCTGTAAGGAGCTTTTCGAAAGCCTCAGCTTCGTCTCTTCCGTTACTAAAGGACAGAGATGCATCCGCACTCGGATCAGCACGCATGAGCTTATCTAGCTGCGCAATGTGTATTTCGTCGACGAAAACGAGACGAGGCGTTCGCAAAGGGTTATAGCGAGGTGCTTTGGGGCCAGAGCAAATGAGGTGGCTTGCAACAGCCTCGAGGTCTTCGGTGGAACGATCGACAAACGCCGATGGGATCCCAGAAGATGGCGAAAGCAATCTGATCAATGGGTTTTTCGTATACAGAGAAGCGAAGAGGTCATCGCGCAGAGACAAGTTCTGGAGGGCAGCAGCGCCAAAGTGCTGTTTGCTCAGCTCTCGACGGATATCGGTTGAGTCAGTCTCCGTTATGGCAAACGCTTCGACATCCAAGCTCTTGCTGATCAGGGTGCGAAGCTCGGTAGTGAGGTTGCTAGAAGCTGATGGGGCTAATACGATGGCGGAGCTTCCAGCCGCGACAGCAGCACTGAGCGGTGCAATTACGCTAAGAAATTGCGAGTATGGTGAGGGATCAATTAGAACAGGGCCCAGAGCAACCATATTGCTAGATAAACTGTCTCCCTTCCCAACTTTCTTCTCTTTGGCCAAAGTACTCGGAAAGTCTAGGTTGTCGTATAGACGTTTAATCGAATCGAGGGCCAGTTGGATCTCATCAGCTGCGCTTTCTTTCGAGGTTTGAAGATCTGTTGCGATTGTGTTAGTATACCAATGCCAACAGGAGAGTATGTAATAGAAGCGCTCACCATCGCATATGGCCTTGATTAGATTCGTAGAGGAACCTTTGATATTGGCATGTAGAGAGGCAAGCTCTTTCTGTCGCTGTAACACGTTTTCGAGGCGACCCTCCGCCAACGCTGCGCTGGCGGTGCGATATTGTTCCAATGCTGAGGTCATTTTCACTGCGGTCATCCGGTCCTTGCCAATAGTGCTCTTGACGATGCAATTGACAAGTTTTGAAGTTATTCTTCACACAAGAATAACTGGCTTTCAAGAAACTTCTGTATACACGACATCGACGTGTCTGGCCAGAAAGAAGCACGACCGATACTTCCGTTGTCCGATACAAGGGCTTCGGCTCGGCTCCACACGGGACCCGACAGTACTGTAGCATTGTAAGATTGAGGGTCATCATTTCCAAACCGTTTCTCTAGAGATAACTCATGCAATGCCTTGGGTACGGAAGTTTCGGGTAATCGAGCAAACAAGAAATAAAATTGAATGCTCTTGAAGGATTCTCAAGCAGCCACCACATGTTAATTCGCTATCGACACTAAACACAGCGAGCAAGCATCTTCATGGTCAGTATGGGTAGCATACCTGAACAGAACAAGAGTAAGTCGTTTTTGAAGGCCAGAGAAACCGCAATGGAACTAACAGTAGCGCGCAAGAACCGACTCCGGTCTTCCTGTTTGCTCATGGATCTACTATGATGCTTGGAGAAGAGTCAGAGCCAGCTCGAATTTGGGAAAGCATTGGAAATGAATGCCTACGGCGTGGAGTCAAGCGTATTGTCATGATGGTTCGCGGAACAAACCTGGCAGGGAAATGACAAAAGCTAATACGAGTTAGGGTGCTCACTGGGACTCTCCCTACGACACAGTCAGAGTGAGCATGAATCCCGACGCCAAGAAAGACCCCGTGGGCAGCGTCACGGAAGCTAGATACATGCCATATAAAATGGTAGCAGACCTCGAAGGAGGGCAACGTGTCATTGAAATGCTACGAGCTGCTGGCGTCAATGCCCAAGCTGATCCCAAGTTCGAATGGGTTCACGATACCTTCCTGATCGTCATCCGCATGTTTCCTCATTGCATTCCACTCCCTACAACCATCGTCTCGATGAACGCAAGATATGACCCGCATCTACACACAAAAATAGGAGCTGCTCTACGACCGTTACGATACGAGGACACGCTCATAATAGGCAGCGGTGGATCCGTGCATAACTTGTATCGGAACCATTGGTATCAGATGCTCACGTATCGAGACAACTTTGCGCAGCCTGTGCCGCCTGGAGAATTTGCCCTCGAGTTCAGGCAGGCATTAGAAGATGCTGTTACGCAGAACACGGGGCCTGCTTTGCGAAGAGCTATTACTAGGCTGATGAAACATCCGCGGTATAAGGAAGCCCACGGAACTGATGACCACTACATGGCTACTTTGTTTGCTGCTGGCGCAGCTGGTCACCATGAGGATCAAGGCCCGAATAGATTTCTGGGAGAGTGCTGGGAGCTTGTGAACATGTGTAATAGTCAGTATCAACTTGGCGACTGGGGCGATTCTTTGTAGAAGAAAGGTACTGCATATAGGAAAACCACAAGAACAAGAATAAAATTGCTTTTGCAGACTTCTGAGGGAAAACCGATGCTACAGTAGACACTGAAACATAGTTGTTCGAAGAACGGATCTCTCTAATATTAGCCAATGACATTGCTTTATAGAGTCAATTCGAAGATAGCTGAACACTGAATGTGTAGTCTTAGACCAAACTCTACATTGTACACAATATAAGAATGTATAGTCTTTTTAAGAGGCTATAAAATATTCTTTGCGAATTGATCATACATGCACATATACCACCACAACCCTTCCATCAACCCCAAAGTTGAATGGAATTTAACAGCAATGCCTACCACTCGCCTCCGACCTTTGAGAGACCGATGTCTGTTACCCTTCCTGCTGTGTTCCTCCAAACTTGCGCCCAGACCTGCAAAGAACAGTCAATGTATGTGAAACAAGCAGTGTTATACTCATCTGTCACTTACAGATATGAGCCAGCATCCTCTAACCATAATGCCACCGACTATCGTAAACAAGAGCATTTGGCGTCTCTCGTCGAGATCAAGATGCTGGTTGATAGGTCTATAGTCAGGAACACGCCTAAATGTGTCGGTCCACCACCCTGGATTCGATACTGGATATGGAACCGTGGGATGGGGAGCTAAAGAGGAATCAAAGTCGCTTGGTTGAGCCTCTCGAGGGATCCCGCCGGCGACTAGCACGACATTGCGATCGTTGCTCTGCCGTTCGTCCGATCCACGCGATGAGTGATGAATCTTGTAATCTTGCAACGCATCCTCAACAGCAGAGTCAGGTCGAAGCCGCAGATGGCTGTCGAGAGCGTTGGTTGTGGATGTTCGGGTAGTAGACATTGCGTGATCGTGCTGGCTGCGATATTACTGAGGACGTTAAGTTGCTGAGGGGATGCGCGTTGGTGATGAAACTAAATCAGTAGGGTTAACGGAGTTAAGCTTTCTCCCAAGTTTCGAACTTGGACATATGGTGGTCTTCTGAAAACGCAAGGGTCTTTGTTTAGGTTTCGCGCTTTCATTGCAGCTTGCTTAGGGGAATCGTCGGTTCGGGACCACAATACCCATGCCACGACATCGGTGATTACGGACATAGTTCCGGTATGAGGCAAGCGAGTGACCAAATGGTCATATGGAAAGCCAATTGAAGATTCAATCATATCAAGACTTCAATAATAAATAAATGCAAACAAATACATCCCTTTCAATGAGGCTGGTCGCATGAGTCATCAATACCGTATCATCTCAATATCTGTAACTATGGCCGAGAACAAGTACCTCACAATCGACAAGGATAGCTTTCCTTATGTTTTTATGAAGAATATTGACATCCCACTCAAGACGTATGAGAAGGGTGTGCTTCGAGCAAACGTCTTTCTGCCCAAAGATGCGGCTCCTTTTGGTGACAAGACATATCCCGTCATCGCCACATATGGCCCTTGTACGTGGATTCGCAATCAAACCTATTGTGCACCTTGTCTCATGGCTAACATGACAACTCAGACGGTAAAGATGTTCGATATGAGGTGTTCTACAAGAAAAGCTGGGACCAGCTAAACCCTGACATGAAGTCCACGCATGCAGCTTGGGAGACACCTGACCCCGCTTACTGGACGAGCAAGGGTTACATCGTGGTGAGAGCTGATGAGAGAGGAGCTGGCCAAAGTCCTGGGCTCCTTGACACCATGTCTCGCGGTACAAGTGAAGCCTTCTTTGATGTTATTGAGTGGGCTGCCGAACAAGAGTGGTCATCAGGTAAAGTTGGTCTTCTAGGGATCAGCTACTATGCCGGTACTCAGTGGAGGGTCGCTGCGAGAAAGCCGAAGGGACTGGCAGCTATTATCCCATGGGAGGGGATGAGCGACTACTACAGGGATCGAGTAAGACATGGAGGCATTCTTTCAGACAGGTTTATTGGTAAGCTACCGACAGGAATTTCACCTACGTGACATTGCTGATGGTGTGAAAATGTAGATTTCTGGTGGAACAACGGAGTCAGCCCCAATCAGTACGGCAAGCCTGGCCGAAGTGTCAGGAATTGGGGCGAGGATACTCTTGAAGGTGACCTTGACGAGAAGGTCTTGCTCAAGAACCGCCGAGACCAGACAGTAGATACTGCTGTGCACAAGTTTCGCAACGAGGAATATTACCGTACTCGAGACTTTGATGTGGAGGCCATCGAGGTTCCTCTGCTCAGTGTCGCCAATTGGGTAAGTGTTGTGATTCTCGGAAGCCTCAAATATCATTCTCACAGGACACTTAGGGAGGTATCCTGCTTCATCTTCGTGGCAATGTCCTCGGCTGGATCCGTGCGAGCTCCAAGTACAAGTTTCTCCACTTCATTGTTGGAAGACACGACTTGCCCTTTTATTACCCGGAGTCAGCGGAGCTTCAGTTATCTTTTTTCAATTCTTTTCTGAAAGACGACGATGCGGATGGTTGGAAGACAGGGAAGCAGCCAAGAGTTCGTCTCACGTTGCGAAAGGGTGAAGCTGGTGTTGATGACCCTGAACGCGAACGAGGATTCCCGACTAGAGATGAGGCAGATTGGCCATTGCCTGGGACCAATTACACGAGGTTCTACCTGACCTCTGACCATTCATTGAGTACGAAGCCATCTTCTCCCATCAGCATGATCGAATATGATGCTCTGAATGGGTAAGTGATATCGTATAAGCAGATCGAGAAGTCCAGGACGCTAACATCCACAGCGAGCCCATCAGATTCGTATACGAGACTTCTTCTACTCTGGAGATCACTGGCCATATCGTCGCTCATTTAACCGTAGCTGCAAGCCGAAAGTCCGCTGACGCCAGTCCCCCATCAGATATCGACCTGTTTATTACCCTTCGCAAGATCAACACCAAGGGTCAAGAGGTCTTCTATACCGGCACAATGGGCGACCCTGTACCCATCGTGAAAGGTTGGCAGCGACTTTCCCTTCGCAAAGTAGATAAGAGCAACAGGTTACACAAGGAAGTTTTGCCTTACCGCAATTACTACTCATCTGACGTGCAGCCAGTTGAGGAGCACCAGAAATATGAAGTGGACGTGGAGGTTTGGCCTACTAACGTGGTACTTGAGCCTGAAGAAGCTTTGGTTCTCGAGATTGCTGGTCACGACACTCAGGGTGTAGGAAAGTTCTCTCATGAACATCCTGGTGATCGGGATCCCAAGACTTTCGACGGAAAGAACCTTATTGCTGTCGGCGGTGAGGCTAGCTGGATTACACTTCCTATTATCGACGCTCGGAGATAGATAGATTATGGAGGGTAGAGTATCTGATTTAGTAGATATATACATTATGCTTCAGATTCTATATAATTAATGG